>OW386289.2:148593257-148768257 GCA_936432065.2 Rutpela maculata
GATGCCGTTTGACAGGAATATTCAGCATAGCGTATTATAAGTTCTCCCAAGCGCAAATCTTGGACACTCAAATGGTTGTGAAGTTATTAATTTTTTATCATATAAAGGGTTGTTTCACCCCCGGGGACCAAAGACAAATCGATGCCGTTTTACAGGAATATTCAGAATAGCTAATTATAAGTTCTCCCAATCGCAAATCTTGGACACTTAAATGGTTGTGCAGTTATTAATTTTTTACCATATAAAGGGTTGTTTCACCCCCGGGGACCAAAGACAAATCGATGCCGTTTTACAGGAATATTCAGAATAGCTAATTATAAGTTCTCCCAAGCTCAAATCTTGGACACTCAAGTGGTTGTGCAGTTATTAATTTTTCACTATGTAAGGGGTTGTTTCAACCCCGAGGACCAAAGACAAATCGATGTCGTTTTACAAGAATATTCAGAATAGCTTACTACAAATTCTCCCTAGCGCAAATCTTGGACACTCAAATGGTTGTGCAGTTATTAATTTTTTACTATGTAGAGGGTTGTTCCACCCCCGAGGACCAAAGACAAATCAATGCCGTTTTACAGGAATATTCAGAATAGCTAATTATAAGTTCTCCCAAGCTCAAATCTTGGACACTCAAGTGGTTGTGCAGTTATTAATTTTTCACTATGTAAGGGGTTGTTTCAACCCCGAGGGCCAAAGACAAATCGATGTCGTTTTACAAGAATATTCAGAATAGCTTACTACAAATTCTCCCTAGCGCAAATCTTGGACACTCAAATGGTTGTGCAGTTATTAATTTTTTACTATGTAAAGGGTTGTTCCACCCCCGAGGACCAAAGACAAATCAATGCCGTTTTACAGGAATATTCAGAATAGCTTACTACAAATTCTCCCTAGCGCAAATCTTGGACACTCAGATGGTTGTGCAGTTATTAATTTTTTACTATATAAAGGGTTGTTTCACCCCCGGGGACCAAAGACAAATCGACGCCGTTTTACAGGAATATTCAGAATAGCTTACTACAAATTCTCCCTAGCGCAAATCTTGGACACTCAGATGGTTGTGCAGTTATTAATTTTTTACTATATAAAGGGTTGTTTCACCCCCGGGGACCAAAGACAAATCGATGCCGTTTTACAGGAATATTCAGAATAGCTTACTACAAATTCTCCCTAGCGCAAATCTTGGACACTCAGATGGTTGTGCAGATATTAATTTTTTACTATGTAAAGGGTTGTTTCACCCCCGGGGACCAAAGACAAATCGATGCCGTTTTACAGGAATATTCAGAATAGCTTATTATAAGTTCTCCCAAGCGCAAATCTTGAACACTCAAATGGTTGTGCAGTTATTAATTTTTTACTATATAAAGGGTTGTTTCACCCCTGGGGACCAAAGACAAATCGATGCCGTTTTACAGGAATATTCAGAATAGCTTATTATAAGTTCTCCCAAGCGAAAATCTTGGACACTCAAGTGGTTGTGCAGTTATTAATTCTTTACTATATAAAGGGTTGTTTCAACCCCGAGGACCAAAGACAAATCGATGCCGTTTTACAGGAATATTATATTAAATTATAAGTTCTGCCAAGCGCAAATCTTGGACACTTAAATGGTTGTGCAGTTATTAATTTTTTACTATATAAAGGGTTGTTTCACCCCCGGGGACCAATGACAAATCGATGCCGTTCTACAGGAATATTCAGAATAGCTTGTTACAAATTCTCCCAAACGCAAATCTTGGACATTCAAGTGGTTGTGCAGTTATTAATTTTTTACTATATACTTGTTTCACCCCCGGGGACCAAAGACAAATCGATGCCGTTCTACAGGAATATTTAGAATAGTTTACTACAAATTCTCCCAAGCGCAAGTCTTGGACACTCAGATGGTTGTGCAGTTATTAATTTTTTACTATGTAAAGGGTTGTTTCACCCCCGGGGACCAAAGACAAATCGATGTCGTTCTACAGAAATATTCAGAATAGCTTATTATAAGTTCTCCCAAGCGCAAATCTTGGACACTTAAGTGGTTGTGCAGTTGTTAGTTTTTTACTATATAAAGGGTTGTTTCACCCCCGAGGACCAAAGACAAATCGATTCCGTTTTACAGAAATATTCAGAATAGCTAATTATAAGTTCTCCCAAGCGCAAATCTTGGACACTCAAATGGTTGTGCAGTTATTAATTTTTTACTATATAAAGTTTCACCCCCGGGGACCAAAGACAAATCGATGCCGTTTTACAGGAATATTCAGAATAGCTAATTATAAGTTCTGCCAAGCGCAAATCTTGGACACTCAAATGGTTGTGCAATTATTAATTTTTTACTATATAAAGGGTTGTTTCACCCCCGGGGACCAAAGAGAAATCGATGCCATTTGGCAGAAAAATTTAAAATATTTATCAATAGCTTGGTTAAGATTTACTTGATATGTAGTTTTTATTATTTTGCATTGATTCAAAAAGTTTTTTAGCCTTAGAATTATCTGCAAACAAGTAATATATGAAACATTTATATCATACACATATAATTATATTTCTTACTGTTATGCGCCCTACAATTTGAATTTGTAATTTAATGCTCTATTTTTTACTAAATTTTTTAGGAATGTACCCAGTTATCATTGTGACGAACGTCTATGTGTCTTCGGGTGTTTTCGTATATTTTAGCTGCTATCTTTGGCTGCTGGTTTCACTACGGCCTAGGGAATCACATTTTCAACAAGAATTCAAAATTAATGTTTGGTGTGGAATTAGGGGAGATCAGTTATTGGGGCCATATGAATTACCACCAAACTTAAATGGTGCTTCATATCTGAACTTCTTGCAAACTGAACTTTATGATGAAATGAATACATGGCCCAGAAACATAAGACAGAATTTATGGTTTATGCAGGATGGAGCTCCACCTCACTATTCCCTTGAAGTCAGCAATTATTTAAATTTGCAGTTTCCTCATAGGTGGATTGGAAGGGGAAGTGAATTTCGATGGCCAGCTCGTAGCCCCGATTTCAATCCTATGGATTTTTACTTTTGGGGACATATGAAGATATTGGTTTATTCCCAAACAATTAATAATCGACAGGAATTATGGCAACAAATACAAAATGCCGCACAGTTTATTAGAAATCAACCTGCCATATTTTTTAAAGTTAGACAATCTTTAACAAAAAGAATAAGGAAATGTATCGATGTTGGTGGAGCGCATTTTGAAAATTTATTAAAGTAATTATGCAATATTATTATGTAATAAAATTTATTTTCTTGCTGTAATGACTGATTATTCTAATTAATCAAGTACTGTGTTTTTACCTCCTTAATGGTTAATATCTCGACAATTATCCACTTTATGAGTGCATATGTTACGTATAAGACATTGGAAAATATGAATTAAGTAGTTGAAATTGATATTCGCACAGTGACGTAATATGTAATTTAGGAGGGGTGAAGGGGTTTATCAATTATGTTGTACGCCACTGGCAAAAGCGATTTAACATATTGTTTTTGTTTTAATCAAAGCCTACTTTGAAAAATCGTACATCGCTAAATCATGATTTAAATTGGTTGCATTGAATTCTTTAAAACCAAATATCTCGAAAACGGTTACTCGTAGCGACATTTAGAAAGTATGCCTTTTTTGCGTAAAAATGACAGGAAAACAGGAATTTTTATTTTAAAAAATTTTTAAAAAATCGCCAAAAAAAATATGACGTATAAACGACACGCAAACTACCGTAGGTGGCGCCCTCTACAAACAACAGCAAAACTATGACCATATTTGAATCCCTCGCCTCAAAAAACCCCAAGTCACCAAATTTTGTTAAAATATTTAAATTTTTAAAGAAATTATTTAAAAGAAAAGAAACAAAAAATTTAACTTTGACACCTTGTATCTTTGTTATTATCAACTTTTGGACTAAGGTAAGTTTGGTTAAATCGTAATATTTTGACGTAAGGAATCTGCCATTGCTCTGTGTACAATTACTTATGGGACACCCTGTATATTGACTTGAAATTTGGTACACATATGTATTTTAACGTGGTCTGGAACTAGATTTCATTTTTATCTTATTCTGTAAATTCAGGTAAATAAGGGTAAATAGATAAATCAAGCAGGTAACAGTCCATAAAATTAGTATTTAATACACATAAGAGAAGCTATAAGGTTTCAAAAAAGTTTTTTCTGTTAGCCACCCCCATTACCACTCCCCACCCCATTATTAAAGGAGGTGAGAAGAAAAGAGATTTAGTGTGTGTACAAGAACCAAAAACCGCAAAATAATTTTTTACTTCATCCGCTTCCACTACCACCCCCTATCACCACCTCCTCCCCACTACCGATGTGGAATATCGTTTTATGGTTTGTTTGGGTAGACAATTTCAAATATTATATTATTAAAGTTCCATAAACAATTTTTTCCACATTCCAAATCATTTCGTTGTGAGAGACTTGGATGGAAAACCTGGATGTGGAAGTAGTGATTCCTTGGGCAACGGTTTTAGATTTAGAGGTGGTTTTCACCCCTTGGTGGTAAGAGCAAGTGTCAGGATCATATAGAAACTGAAGATGACACCTTTTACTACAATAATCACATATAAAAAATTATCAATACGTATGACATTATGAAGTTTTGGTACATATACTATACTAATAGGTCTTCTAATAAATCACTGAAATGTCTGTGGAAGTTCGTATTGAATTACCACCCCCAAGCTATACTTTAAAATGATTTTCTATCACTATGAGTTTTTAAATATTTTTTAGTAGACCACCCAGCTATTTAAATTACTGAGAGTCTGAAAATATATTAAATATTTAACTAAAAAACTTAATAGTTATTGGGTAGGTACATATAATTAATAATAAAATCCGTATATAGTGTTTTTAACATTTAGTTTTCGTCCACAGCACTCCCATTCCTATTAAATAAATAAATAAATAAGTTTATTGACATTTTGAATTACATAACATCATAACATACAAAGTAACAAATTAATGTTAATAAATTCGCACACTCTAAGAGATAAAACTAGTGAGTTACTATTGTATAATATTGTTGGATTTAAATCTATACTTGACAAGACAAAAAATAATCAGCCTAAATACACGAAATGCGCATGAGACTCTCGAAACTTTCTGTTATCCTGTTATACCAGGACGTCGCGTCGTATGGAACCGCAGTATGGGCTCTGCACAAAGTTGTTGTTCGTAACATACAAAGAAAGATTCTTTCTCTGCAAGAATGATTATTAATTTGTTTTTCTTTTTTTAATAAAGAGAAGGGCTTCGGGCTTCCAATGAAGCGTCAGACTCTTACTGACCAAAGCCCCCTCCTCCCAGGCTTGCCTGTATACTACTCTGGGGCACTGCAGCCTCCTGGGCGGCTTATTGTGCTCACCCTAGCAACTGTTGTTTCGCTGCGCGGTGCCCCTTAGATGGTCCGATCGGAAGCCGGAACGATCACCCATCCAAGTCCTCACCGCGCGCTACGTTGCTGCACTCGGTGATCTCGTAAAGGTCCAATTCAATTCAATTCAAAACAAATTTATTAACAGTTTTTGTATACAATAATGCGCCTCAGTCGAGGTCCAATTTAGAGCCGACCACACCACCACGGCGCGCAACGTCGTGGTAGATGAGTGGTCGGGTGAAGAGGGCTCGGCTTTGGCTATGACGATAATTAACGTGGGTTGGTTAGGCCTCCTGTTTAATGAGAAAACTTACGCCTAACAATTTGAGTGGCATAACTAAAGATAGTTTAAAAAAACTTAAAGCTACTTAAAACTAGATTTAAAAACTTGGGTTTATGGTGCGCGCACAACACACGCGCACTGGTTTTTATAGATGTGGTTAGTGATACAGGGAAAAACTCAATGAAAAAACCCGTTCGAACAAGTCACAGTCTTCATCCGGTGGTCTGCCCGCCTCCGGAAAGGTAGGGTGAAGTGGAGAGTGTGATTTTAAAAGTTGGGATTTGCTAGAGGTTATTGGTCTAAAGGGGATTTGGAAAGACAAAAAGGGACAAAAAGAACAAAATTTAACAAAACAACAAAAATGGATAAAGGGAATGGAGAGGGGTTTAAGGTAAAAGGTGGTGAAATTGGAGTAAAGGGTGGTGAAAGGGAAATTGTGGTATAGGAAAGGTTTGGCTAGGGAGGTTGCCGAAAGATAGGCAACGCCTGGTATGGTAATGTGTGTTTTAGATCGAAAAGTATGGCATTATGCTGTCTGATTCGTGTGATGTCTCGGGTTAGCGGACTGTCGCCCAATTTGAATTGATAGAATTATTGGGAGGTTTCCCGGACGAAGTCCGCTAGTGGGGTTATGTCCTGGCAACGTGCATAGAGGTCTCTGAGGGAGGTGTACCTGTCTGAGTCTGAAATGAGGCGCATAAATTTGTGTTCCAAGACTTTGAATTTGTTCATTGTCGTGGCCGGGATGCTGCACCACACCGGCGCCGCGTATGTGATGGCCGGCCTGATCACCATCGTGTACAACAGCTTTTTATTCGTCCTGTTTAGTCCGCTAATCAAATCAAATCAAATCAAATCAAATCAAATCAAATTTATTGGTGCTTTAACAATACAGTTTTACACAAGTCAAATATAGAAATATAGAAATTGTCATAATATTATGCAATGTCACTTATAAAATATATAATATAGGATAAATAAATTGTAAAATAACATAAATAATTAAAAATATTTCAAATATACATACAAAATATTTGTACACATACACAAATATACACAATAAAATATACTGTAAATTTATATAAAATTTATATAAAATTGTTGTCCATTATTTTGGCTTCAGTGCCATTAAAATTTAAAAATTCATGTATACTATAGAAACATTCTTTTATTAAAATTTTTTTTATTAACTGTTTATATTTCACCTCTGGTAAGGCTTTCACCCAATTTGGAATTTTATTAAAAAATTTAGGGCCGTAACAATTAAAGCCACAATCACTTGACTTAAGCCTATTAAAATCTATCACTAAGTTATGTTGAGTTCTCGTGTTGTATTTGTGAATATCCTCATGTTTTTTATATTGGTTTATGTTTTTGTAAATATATATCAGGCAATGAAAAATGTATAATGACGGAAATGTTAAAATTCCCAACTCAATAAATTTATCTCTTACATCCTCTCTATATCCACGATTTGTAATTATCCTGAGAGTTTTCCTTTGTAACCCGAAAATTCTGTTAGCTTGCGGGGCATGGGCCCAGTTTATCAGACCATAAGTCATATGGGATACTATTAGCGAGTAATAGGCCGTTAATAAAATTTTAAAAGTTACAATGTTTTTCAAGTTTCTTAGCAAGAATATATTTTTTGATATCTTTTTTGCTGTGTAATCAACATGGTGGAACCAGTTGAGATTTGGGTCAAGAAAAACGCCTAGAAATTTTACTTTTTCTGGGTTATTATAATTTTCAATTGGCCTATGACTGAAAATCATATTTGTAGTTTTATGCTCGTTTAGTGACAATTTATTTGATGAGAACCATTCTAAAGCATTTAACTTAGCTTCATCTATTTGCCTCTGAACAGCATCCAATTTATTGTCTGATACCAGGAGTGTGGTATCGTCTGCAAATAATACCAAGTCAACATCAGGTACAGACTTACTTAGGTCATTTACGTAAATAATAGAGTTGGTCCTAAGACCGATCCCTGTGGCACTCCGCTCTTTATGTACTGGGATGTCGAGTTAGTATTACTTATGCTTATGTACTGCTGTCTATGCTTTAGAAATGATTCTATTAAGTTGCAGCTGATCATGTCAAATTTATAAAGTTTTAATTTGTCTATTAGAATTTGATGAGAAACACAATCAAAAGCCTTTTGAAGGTCACAAAAGGTTACCCCGACATAATCCCTATTCTCATTTCCTTTGACAATTTTGTCTATTAAGTAAATAATTGCGTCATTTGTGGTCATTTTTGCTCGAAAACCAAATTGTTTACAATAATATAAATTATTATCTTCAAAATGGTGTGTTATTTGCATTGATTGATTAGACTAGTAAGGTGTACAACTATAAGGTTTTTAATGTTTTTTATTATATTTATTGACATATTGTAGTGATCTTTACTACTTTTATTTTTCATTTTATTAATTACATCACGTACTGTATTTATACTAACTGCATTAAATTTGAAATTTGGTACATTTGCTTCAATATCATTGTTTGAAAAAAAATCTGTATAAACACTATTTACTACAGGTAAGTTTTGTGTAATATTTTCAGCTACGTTTATGAAATAATTATTCATGTCTTCTACATTTAACTCGGTATTTAGGATTTTTTTATTTTGTTGCCTATTTTGGTTTATGATATTCCAGAAAGTCTTTGGAGTGTTTCCATTTTTGTGTAATATATTATCATAGTAATTACTTTTAGTAATACTTATTTGACGTCTGTATTCTGCTTTGTACTTTTTTAGGTGTTCTTTTAATTTCACATCTGGGAAGTTGTTATATAATTCACTAAGTAAGCATACATTTTCCCTCATTTTATGCAAATTTGAGGTAAACCATTCTTTTTTAGCTTTTCTCTTCTTGTTTATTTTTATTTCAGTTTGCGGAAAAGCCTTATCAATATTTTCATTTAAAATTTCCAGGAAAAGTCTAAATTTTTCATTTACATTAAGATTGACATTATTGTTTGCTGTGCTCACCCAACTCCAATCAACTGTCTCCAAGTTATTATATAATAGAAACATACCTTCGTCAGTAATTTTTCTAAATGTAATAGTATTTACTGGCTGAATATTATTCTCAATTGTTAAAATAATATTAACTGCCTTATGATCCGATAAACCTGGGTCAAATACCTCCGTCTTATATTTATTACTTAAATTTATTAGAATATTATCTAAGCAGTTTTTTTGTCTCGTATTTTCAGAGATAGTGTGCTGGAAAGAAAACGAATTTATTAAATCGTGGAATTTCAAGTATTTCCTATCAGTATGTTAAAATCACCATTAATAATAATGTCTCTTTTTGAATTCTTAAGTTTATTTAGCAAGTGATTAAATTTTGATAAGAAAGTAGCAAAATCCCCCAGAGGTGACCTATAAACAGTTACGATTAATAAATTTAATTTATCACATTCAACTGCTACTATTTCACAGTGTACCTCTATAGTATATGAATTTATGTCCTCGCAAGGAATAAAGTTAAAACATTCTTTTTTACACAAAATTGCAACTCCCCCATGAATTGTATTTTTTCTACAGTAGCTTGTTATGACATCATAATTATTAAGAACTAGATTTTGCATTTCATATTCGTTCAGAAAATGTTCAGATAAACATAATACATCGTACTTATTATTTTCATCACATAAAAATGCTTCAAATTCATGTATTTTGCTACGTATAGATTGCACGTTTAAATGTAACACTTCCACTTCCGAATCACCTGTAGTTTGGCCTCCTATAAGTTTTTTGTCGGTACCTGTTCTGTTGATATTCTGTCTGCGGACGAAAGGGCTTCTGGAAATTATATTTTGATACCTCGACACCTGCTGGCCATAATTTGGCATCCATAATATCCTTGTCCAGGTCTTCGTCTGCAGCCATTTTAAAGGAATTAAATGTTCCCCAGTTTTGAACTTGTTCAACTACGAAGCTACGATCTGTGAAATTGCTTTCCAGATGTTCTTTCAGATTCTCAGTTGTGTAAGATGTCATGTATTTAGATATAAAGTACCAATTTTTCTTACTTGCTACCAAATTGCTCTTATCTTTATTTGAACCCACTATTTTGTGTGTGTTATTTCGTCCAGTATTATTTCCCAAAACAGAATTTTTGTTTGATTGTTGATTGTTGATATGTGGGACAGTGGTAATATCACACTTTAACTTTGTAGAATCCTGGGCATTTGTAATAGCCTCTGCTACATCTCTTCTAGAAAATGTATGTTTATTGTTTTTTTTTGTAGTCTTCTGGTGTTGATTGTCGCTCCCGTTCACCGAGTGACATGCACCCAGTGGCGCTGATGCTAAGTTACAGGGACCATCTAATGTCTGTTTATCAGTCGAGTTTCCTACCTCTAACTTTTGTACCGAACCTAGTTTCTGCCCCTCTCCACTAGGTGGCTCCTTTAAAAGAGGCATAAATTTATTTAACAAAACAATTTGTTGTTTTAATGCATTAATAGTCTCGATTTGGTTACTTATCACTATGTCTTTTTGGTGTAAAAGTTGTTTTAAATACATTATTTCCACTTTGGACGCGTCATTTTCAAAGGTGTCTGAAACACTACTGAAGGTTGCATCAAGGTCATCATCATCTTCACTTTCACAGCATATTACTGTTTTTTCGTCAATTTTCTTAATATTTTTGATATATTTAACACAACCAGGATGTATTACTGCACCACATTTTTTACATTTCGGTCCACTCGCCGGCACATTTTTACATTTCTTGCACGGTTTATTTGGGAGCACTTCTTTCACGTCAACCTGACTCGGCGCCATCTTTGAAAGAAAAAAAAATGCGCGCCAGGAGCGGGTACAGACTCCTGGACATGGAGTAGACCTTGCGTACCGTCTCGTTGATGTGTGTATTGAAAGTCAGCCGTCTGTCTAAGTTGACCCCCAAATATTTCACGCACCGCTTTATTGGAATTTGGCGGCCCCCTATCGAAAGTGGTGTGAGAATTCGGTTCTCGGTAAAGCGGCGCGTGAAAAGAATCGACTCCGACTTCTCGGCGTTGATCCGAATCTTCCACTTGTCGTAATATGCCGTGGCACGAGCCATGTGCGCCTTCAGCAGCATGTTCGCTGCTTGTGCATTGTGTGAATGCACGTACATGGCCGTGTCGTCGGCGTACTTGGCAAGATTCGTATTCGGGAACTCCGGGAAGTCGGAGACGTACAGGTTGTACAGTTTTGGCGACAGGCACGACCCCTGGGGGACGCCCGCGCGGATGTCCCGTCGAGTTGAGAGTTTGTTATTCACCCTGACCCGCAGTGATCTGCCTGTCAGGAAAGAGTGAATAAGTTTGATGATGTGCGTCGGAAAGTTGAGCGTGTTTAGTTTGTAGAGTAAGCCCGGGATCCATACGGTATCGAAGGCTTTCTCAATATCGAGGAGCACCATCACTGTGCTCTTTCCGTGGTTGCACTGCACTTTGACGTCATTCACGATCCTGACGACCTGGCGTACAGTGCCCCTGCCTTTCCTGAAGCCGAAATGACATTCGTCGTCGATGTGCGTAAAGGTCCGGTCCCGTACCCACCTAACGTCTCACCGTGATTATTAATTAGATACCTTAATACAACTAAGCACACAGTACTCAAAAAATATATAAAAATTTAAATACTTCAATAATTATCAATTTGTCCCAGTGCAAACAATTGTCAGTAAAATTAGAAAAGAAAAACTCGAAGCAATCGAAACTGACACTAGATTTCGATAGGGGACAAAAATACTCCTTCGATATTTCGTGCTCATCATAGAAAAAAACGGTCAAGTGCGCGTGTAACGGAATTTTTGTCGAAATCCCGTTACAGCTCCCTTTAGACATTACGTTTTATTAATTTTTTGCTGTTTGGCGATTAATTTTAAATACTTTGTGAAATTTTGGATTTATGAAGTGATTCGCAGCAGTGTACGGACACCTTTAACCATATCTTTGGTGCGTGGGTGTAATTAGGACAACTAGCGCCGTAATGATGAATTTTGTTACTACATGTTTGACGGTAAAATCGAGGGGAAAACGAATCATCTTTGATCGAACTTTACGACAGAGTGGTCGATGCTCTGATCCTGTGGTTTGGTAACATGGCGAGGTATGGTCTTGTGCATTTATTTTCTTATTTTATCTAGTTAATCTTTTGCTATTTCAATTATTTTATTTACTTGATTTAATTGAGAATGTATTTTAAGCTTGTGAGTGAACATATTTTTTTTTTTTGGAATAGTAAATTAAAACCGTGTATTTTGTTTAAAGGTTAGATACCTATTTTTGTATCGATAATTAATTAATCCAACAGTTAATTAATTACTATTATCGGCCCATTTGGCATTTTCCTTTTTGTGTGATTATTTAATAAAAAATTAAATGATTATTATCGGCCCACTTGGCATTATCTTATATCTTAATTGTATAAAGTAAGGGTTATACAATTATAGATTGACCGCGGAGGTCACCATATTCTCTTTTGTGGTTCCTAGACAATTTTCTTGCTGTTCGATGCGTTTTTCTAGGTGAACTACATACTGATGTGTGAAGCACTAGAGAATATATGTTGGTACAGGAACCAAGGGTGGAGATTTCTGGTTTAATGGTACCTAGGCTGGAACCAGGCGTGAAGCCGAATTTGTCCAGGAAATCTACCGCTGGGACACCTCTGGAGGACGTAAGGTGAGTATTTTTTCTTTCAATATCTTTTGATTAAATTTGGAGAGATATAAAGCACTCACCGAACGTTTGTCCAGAGATTACCAGAATTTGGGGGTTTCTGAACCAACAACCAACTTTCTTTCTTATTGTCTTTTGTGAAACTTGCATTGATAAATTAATTATATTGCTATTAATTTTTCTTGTACCTAAATTAATTGTTAATGCTAGTGTCGGTTTTTCTATCTTACTCCAGTTAGTAGCTGGTAAATAAAAAACTATCTTTTAACTATTTTACCTTATGTCTATCTGTTCACATCAAGTTTTTAAAATATATCTATCTCGTGATTTATTCGTCACATAATGCACAAGTAACCATAACTTCCATGTTATAAATTTTTTTTGTCTGATTTCTGGTAGTGAAATCTGAATTTTTTTAGCAAACCACATGAATTTCTATCTTTTTTAGACATTTTTGTCTTATTAAAATCATCACGTAAATTTTAACTTTTTGCTATCTTGTACCTTAAAAGTAATGTAGATTATCTTATCTTTTGGCAGTAATTTTTTTAGTAGAATATTTTTAGTATTATCGAGTAACTTTTTGTCTTTAGCTTAAAATGCTACATTATAAATTTTGTTGTTTTCTTCATGAGATTATGCTAATTACATAATCGTGAATAATTTAGTAAAGCCAAATTTTAGTCTAATATTTTATGAATATTTTTCTTTATCGATTTTACGTCACATTTTTTTTATCACGAAAATATAATTTCATGTATCTAGTCATTTTGCAGAGAAAATTTCTCGTAGTTTTGGTCATTAAATTTTTTTTTTCTCTAACTTAATATCTCAGTACCTTGATTTCTAGTTTAGTAATTTACAATTTCTATGTAGACTGTTGTGATTAAATTTTGTAGTTACCTATTTAGTTTTAGCAAAATTTTATATCGAAGTACCTTGTACTTATTATCTATTGTTTATCGTATTTATAATTTTTTCTATCTTGCCTGACTGGTTTTAACCATTGATTTTCCCATTTTTATGTAAACACTTGGACCAAGCAAAGAGGAGTGACCCAGTACACGTATTCCATCGTATTAAGGGATATGGTGGTTTGGGGAGCATCACCGTTGAGAGCGGACTGAGCATACTCCAAGTCAAAAGGAGAAAGATTCCAGCTCAACACAGTGGCGCTGCCAAAAAATTCATCTGGGGGGGGGGGGCCAATAGAACCGACCTCCCCAGAGGATGAGGAAAATTTTTCAGAAAATGGTTGAAAACGGATGTGTATGTAGATTCCTCTGCTAGATAATATTGGCATTAATTACAAAATATTTATTTCAGGGATAATTTGGATACTCTTTGTACTGATAGAGATTATGCTTCTTTATTTTTTGGCACATGAAAGACGGCTTGGGGGGGGGGCCGGGCCCCATGGCTCCCCCCCTGGCTGCGCCCATGGCTCAACATATGTCCCTCAGAGTCCGAGACGTCGGCGCTTCCAGCCCCTAATCCTGTGACATTCAGCTTACCAAGTTACGTAAGAATTTTGGAAATTGTACTGTCTCTGAATAATTGGTCAGAAGAAAATTTTGTAAAAAACCAGTCAAATTTGTAATTTTGTAACTATTTAACCACATTTTCACATTGATTTTTTATATTTATGATAGGTATATTATGTATTTTTATCTTTGTACAGACATTGTAAATTTTAACTTTGTCGTAATATATTGTTCAATTTTTATTGTGTGTTTATTCTTACTCGATATAGTATTCAAGAATATATTTTTTTTCTTTCTCTCTCTTGGTGTAACGATTATGTATTTAAAAAAATACGTTGGCGTCCTAAAGGCCCAGTACAACTTGAAAAATTAACTTCACAACGACAACGAAAAAAAACCCACAGACCTGCACTGAGCTAGCAGGAGCTAGGTAATTACACCTCTTGATTGGGGAATTTGAATCAATCCAACAAAGTGTCGTTATACGCGTTGTACTCACGCGCCAAAAATTTCGTAAATGTACCATCTATTTGTATCTATATTGCTGGTCATGTGTCTGTCTATCCGTCATTTTCTCATATTCATGGATAATTAAATAGCAGAAAGTCTGATCGTGTTGAAAGGATCCCACACATCACAAATGGGTATCTTTGTTCCAAAAAAATTGTGGAACCACTTAGATGAGTAGTACATCTCAAAAAAAAAAAAAAAAGGTGCAGCAATGACTCTGAGCTAATCACTGATAATTTTCCAACCCTTTTGAGGGGTGAAAATCACTTTCACTGCTGCACTGAACTACTCAGTTGAGCAGCAGACCTCAGAAGATGAAGTAGCAATTATTATGAGCTACCCCATAACGCTTTTCCACCTCCCACTGGGGATGAAAATGGCTTTCACCTCTTCACAGCGGTATCTTTCTGGCAATAAAGCAATGGAACCGCTCAGATGAGTACTACATCTCAAAAAAGATGTAGCAGTTTCTCTGAGCCGCCCCCTAACCCTTTTGCGCCCCTCTCTGGGTTAAAAGTAACTAAAATAAAGTCCATTCAGACATTCTTTGATCTTTACATCACAGAACAGTCGTACTTATGCTCAGTCACACTTCTAATATTTTTCGCTCTTCATAAAGGTGAGAAGAACAGACGGGTTTTTGCCTAAAGCCCGGGTCAGACTAGGCTGTTTATTAGCCGCTAGTTAGCAGCCATCAAGTAGCGTAGTGTGAACACAGAAATAGCCGCTGGTTTCGTTAGCCGGCGAGTATTTACCAGCTGCTACTAAAGTTGGACATGTTTAACTTGTACCATCAACTAGCCGATCACGTGATCCTTTCGTCTTTGCTGCCACCAGCCACTAGCCTAGTCTGATCAGTATAGCGCACCAATAGCGAGTAGTTATCACGTGGTGGCGTGAAATTATTTTGTTCTCTGTTAGTGCATGTATGAACATGGCAGAGCTAAAGTGGTCGGGAAAAGAAATTATACAATTTCTGAATATGTTTCAAAAGTGTCCCCGTTTGTGGAATGTCTCATGTGAGGATTATTTAAAGAGAAATGTAAAGGACGCATCATATTCTAAGTTATTAGAGGATTTAAAAGTTGCTGGACTCTTATCCTTGGTCTAATCCACCATCGTCTCTGTTTGCATTTAAGCATTTTTGAACTAGGGCTTCTTGAAATTCCTCCTCACCGTGCAATCTGGAATGCATTTATATTATTTTGACATATATATAGATACGCAAAAAACTTTATTGAAAAAATGGTCTTAAATGCGTTTTTCTTGTTTTCCTTATACTTTTTCTTGTTCTAGAATAGGGTTGGAAGAATCTTTAAAGGAGTTCTAAAGATAAAAAACACTATGGAACTCAGGAAATATACCAAATATTCTACTGCGATTTTATGACCATTGATATACTTATTATTTTTTGAATAAGATAATACTATATTTTATTAGGCTATAGTCAAAAAAGTATAAGGGTGTGTAGATGCTGTGTACTTTTGTATCAGCCATTTAATTGATTTTCATACTCGGATGGATTGGAAAATGGTCAGATATTGGCTCAGAGTCATTGCTGCACTTTTTTTTTTTTTGAGATGTGCTACTCATCTGAGTGGTTCCATATTTTTTTGGAACAAAGATACCGCTGTGCAGCCGCGTTAGGGGGTACTTCAGAGTGATTTAAGCAAGCGATTTTCACCTCCCGGAAGGGGTGGAAATGGGTGAAAGGGTGTCTAAATGTAAGTCAGATCCTTCGACTGAGTTTTTTTACCGTGCTAAAAGGTACAAATATTTTTTTATAGAAATTTATTTGTTAAATATATACTAACGCTTTCCACCCCCATAGAGGGTAAAAAAAAGGTAGAAGGGTGTGTTTTTGGAACTCGTGCCCATTGAGATTTCTGATCTACTGGATCAGTAGAACAACATATCAAAAATTGGAGAAATTTAACGCATACCGGATATCCACTCGTGGTGTATGGGGTCCTTTGGTTGATAAGTTACAGTTGATTGGAATAACCTTTCTACTAATTCACAAATTCTTGACAGACGGCTTGTGATTCATGCATTATTCTAATTAGCCTGCCTCCACTGTATGGCACATCTGACAGCATTAAGTCCTTTGTCGTGGTTGCCTGTCAGGCGCAAAGCCTTTTTAAAGCTCTTTCCCATCAGTCCATTGGTGTCAACAGCCTAACATTTTGGAGGCCATCCTCCTCGCTTCTTGTTTTCTGTTTTTTCCTGAACTATCAACTAGTCTACATTGTGCTCTCTCCCATTGATGTGACCAAAAAATGAAAGGATTCGTTACATGCGATGCTGAAAAGTCACTTTGGAGGAAGCATTTTTTGTGGGGGTGGCTGATTCAAAACAAATTACTTAATTCTTGTTCATATATTAAATCCCAATTTTACGGACTCTTGCTTCCTTGTCTCACCTATTTACCCTCCAACCCTTCAGCGGAATAAGATCGAAATAGATTTCTTTATAATACATGCGTGTACCAGATTTCAAATCAATATCATAAATCGTTCCACAGTAATCGTGCGCACAAAAAAAGTTACAGACAGATCGATGTTTTTGCTCAAACTTAAAATCTCGACTTTTCATGACATTGTAAGCCTAAATCAAAAAGAAATACTATAATTTAAAAAAATCTGTTAAGAGTATCCTATAGAATAATTAAATAGTGTCTAAACATTTTAATACACCGACGAAGATTGTAAAATGATACTTTACTTCAGAAATTATATAAAATTCCATAACTTGCTTTTACTAAATGGTTATTAATAATATATTTCGTTAAATTCTACAAAAAAACTGATTCTATTTAAAGAAATGAAACATAACTAGGTATTATATATGAATAAAGTCTTACCACAAAGGTCATTAATTATATAAGCAAAATGTTATCCAATATCAGCAATATCATCACATTCTCATTAAGAGTGAAAGTATTTCCAATGATCACAGGAGCAAGGATTTTCTTTACTCATACTACGCGAGCCCACAGGGTCCGTGCCCCCCCCCATCCTTGGGGACAATGTTTTTCACAAATATTAAAGCTTAAGGAACAATTTTAGACATGTCCCCAAAAAAAAATTGACTGCACTTTCAAAATGGCGTCCGTTTTAAAAAAAATTGCAAATATTGTTTTTGTCATTTAACACAAAAACTAAAAAAGATGAAGAAAAACTTTCTGCACAAAAAACAAAGTGCATAAAATTTTCTACAATTTTGTTCCTATGCAATATTTGTATATGAGTAACCATTTTCCAGATACCATTGATACCGTTTTCGAGATAAATGTCTGCAAATTATAATATCATTATTATTATCAATTTTTTTTCAGTTTATTTTATTTTTTGTTATGTTAATAATGTAAAGTTATATTATACGCCTAACAATTGTCACAGTTATTTCCTCTAAGTGATTTACCGATATATGAATTTCCATATTTTCTTACTTTTGGACTCATTTATCTGGAAAATGGTAACTCCTATCAAAATATTGTATAGAAACAAAATTGTAGAACATTTTATGCACGTTGTTCTTTGTGACAAAAGTTTTTTTTTATCTTTTTTAGTTTTTGTGTTAAATGACAAAAACAACATTGGAAACAGTTTTTTTTTAATATATAGCCGCCATTTTGAAAGTACACCCAGTTTCTTTTATAGGACATGTCTTAAATTGTTCCTTAGGCTTTAATATTTATGAAAAACAATGTCCTAAGGTTCGGGGGGGAGGGCTCCCTTCCCCGACTATCACCTAAATACATAAATTTTCTAAAGTCAATTTTTTAATTGCCTTATTTCTTCCAATCAGTGGGGGTTGTGTTGTGCCCTGCAAAAGGTGGAGTAGTAATGATTTTGATGTATGTTGTTTAAGTCGAGATCCTGATGAAGAATAAAAGTTTTCGACCTTTGAGGGGAAGGCGCGAGCCGCATCTTGAATTAAAGGTGCAAAAAATTGTTTTTTTTTTCAAAAGAATTCGGCAACGCTCGATCGTACGAGAAAAATGTTCCAAACAAAGTTGAAGACAGAATTTCCTACATTTTTTGTATATACATTTTTATGGTAAGTCTAATGTTTAGAGAGATACAGCGTCAGAAAGATGGATTTAAGAAAAAAAAAATTGCATAATGTACGTTTTCAACATAACACGTTTTATATTATTTATATTATTATAATAAATATCTGCTTGTATTGAAACTAAAAAAATATGAAATAGACAGGATAGTCTCACAGTGGTTTACATCATACCTCGAAAATAGGAAACAAATGATTAAATTTAATGACAATTATTCAGAAAAATTGGTTATAAAACATGAAATACCTCAAGGGTCTGTACTTGCTCCTCTACTCTTTTTATTATACATTAACGATATTTGTAATTTTTATAAGAAAAGTAACCTCAAATTATCTGCGAATGATACAATGTTATATATGAAAAGTAAAGTAGAATATATTGAAATTAAACTAAATCAACATTTAAAAAGAATTGCAGTCATCTACGTTCAGTGATAAAAAACGTGATATTAAATAGATGCAACATATGCTCAACGAAAAGGGATGTAAAATTATTCTCCTTTCACATGCTTTAACTGGAAGCGATACCACAAACTCCTTATTTGCTAAAAGTAAATCGGCATCATATCGACATTTTTGGAAATGTGAGGAACTTAGCATTTGCGCTACTCTGTTTGCATAAGAAAATGCAAACAGAAAGGAACTCACAGATATTGGCACCAAAGCACTGGTATCATTGTACGGCGAAAATAAAAAGACATAGACTCTGAATATACTAAGACATAATCTACTTGAAAAAAATCATGACTGCCAAAATTAAATTTAATATTGCAAGATTGCCACCTACAGAAGATGCTGCTGTTCATTACCTTCTCCGCGTACATTTACAATGTCTTTGTTGGAAAACTATGAACACCAATATTGTCAATTCCGAAGAGTGCGGTTGGTAAAAAGTAGAAGACCAACTACAGCCCATAACATATGAAATGAGCTCTGCACCAGAGTTATTACTAAAGATAATCCGCTGTACCTGGAAAATGGATACAAATGAGACGTGTGGTAGTGGTAGATGTACGTGTCGACGTTATGGTGTGAAATGAACTGTGATATGTTGTAACTGTTCTGGTAGAGATTACACAAATAGTGCACTAAGAGAAAGTGATTTAAAAGAAACTGAAGAGGACTATTAGATTTAGTTTGTCTCTTATACAAAATGTAAGATTGATGAAATAGAATAGAATAGAATAGAATGAAGTTTATTTACGAACAGATAATAATAATTACAACTACAAATAATTATACAATGGTGTAAATAAACTTAATACTTCAAAGAAGTGCCATGCAGGCACTATACATGAAGAACACAAACAAGTATAGACATATTAACTTAAAAACTATAATGTGAAAACTATAAATACCTAAATATATAAATAAAAATATAACGCATCTACTCATATAATATGACATTATATAAATAAGAACATACAGTGCTGAGACTTTGACAGTAATGAATATACAAAATAAACATTTAGATGCACTGGAGGACCATAATATTATTATTAATTTAAAATAATGTATTGAGGTACGGTTTGGGATTTACAACGTAATGAATTTCTTCTCTAGGGACTTCTAAAATGTATTTTTTTATTTCAGTTTTTGCTCTATTAAAAACAGTAGTATGCTTAATCTCATTAGGTATTTTATTATATGCCCGTGTACTAAGGTATGTGAAGCATCGTTGACCACAAGTAGTGTTTGTTTTTGGGACTCTAATGTGGTTTCTTCGATTTTCTCTTGCATGTTGCTGTTGTTGCGTGTCTTCGTTTATTTGCGCATTAGATTGCCATTGATATATTGCACACTGTAAGAAGAATAGTAATCTAATATCCATTACCTTGGCCTCTTTAAACAATTCATTTGAGGAGTACGTTTGTTCTTTATTGAGAATAATTTTCAATATTCTCTTTTGCAAAGAGTCTGGATGTTTCAAATGTGAGTCGAGAACTCCTCCCCAACCTAGAATCCCATATACTAGATGTGATTCAACAAGAGAATGGTACAGAATCTTTAATTGTTTAATATCTAAAATTTGTTTCAAACCTTTAAATCTGTATATTAATTTTCTTAATTTGTTAGATATGTAACCTATATGTATATCCCATTTAACTTGTGAATCAATTATTATACCTAAATATTTCATGTGTGTGGCAGAAGCTATTTGAAAGTGTTCATCAATTGTGAGTTCTTGAAAAGGTGGGGCAGAAGTTTGGTATGGATAGAAAGGTACGTAATACGTTTTTGATACATTTAAGGTGAGTAATTTATTGTTGAAATATTTTTTAACGTTTTTTAGATCTTGTTCTACTTTGATTTTGAAATCTTGCCAGTTAGAAGCTGTGTAGAAGAGGGCAGTGTCATCTGCATAACTTACTATTGATGCACTGGTATGTATATCAAATAACGAGTTTATATATATTATGAAAAGTATTGGCCCCAGTACTGTCCCTTGCGGTACACCATACTCAACGGTTTCAGCCTCGCTTCTCACACAGTTTACTTCTGTATACTGTATTCTATTAGTTAGATATTACTTAAGAAGTTTTAAGCTGTTATTCCTAAAACCTAAATTATTAAGTGTGGCCAATAGTTCAGTATGGCATACCGTATCAAATGCTTTGGTTAAATCGATGAACACTGCTAAGCTTTTGTCTCTATTATCCAAAGCCTCGTAAACTTTACTTATAAGGCTGGTAATTGCATTCTGTGTACTCTTGCCTTTTCTGAATCCGTATTGATATTTCGATAATAATTTATATTTTTCTAAATAGTTTACAATTCTTGATTTAATGATTTTCTCAAAAATGTTTGCCAGATTACTTATTAAAGATATCGGTCTATAGTTTGTAACTTCTTCTTTGCACCCGTTTTTGTAAATGGGCTTTATAACAGCTACTTTAAAGGCTGATGGACATTCCCCTTCTACAATTGATTTGTTTATTATATAGGCCATAGGAACTGCAATATATTCGGAAATTTCTTTTAGGGTAGCTGCCATAATTCCATCTAAACCCGGCGATTTGTTGTTTTTTAATTCATTAATAAATTTTTTGACTTCTGTTGGAGATGTAGGAGCAAGAAATATTTTATTCATTTGTACTTTTGTTTCAGGTGAAATGTTATTCTCCTTTAGAGTGATTTTATTTGCAAGAGTTTTTCCAATATTACTAAAAAAAGAATTAAAAATATTAGCCTTTTCATTGTCCTCTTCTATTTTTTTACCTGTAGCATTTTTAATAGTAGGTATATTTATTTTCTTTTTGTATATGCCACTAAATTCATTTGTGACCTCCCATAAAGTTTTAGAGGAAGTTTTATTTTGTTCTACCTTATTTTTGAAATAATTACTCTTTTCTTTTTTAATCAAGTTATTCAGATCGTTGCGATATTTAATATACTCATTTTTTAATTCGTTATTATTTGGATCTTTTCTTAATTTAATATACATATTATCTCTTATGTTTATCTGTTTAATGATCTTTTTCGTTATCCATGTTTTCCTCTTTCTATCTTTATGCTTAATTTTAACAATATTCGTGCACGAACTTATGCTGCTTTTTATTATATTAATAAACTTATCAGTAGCGTTTTCGAGATTTTCATACTCCAGTTGTTCCCATGTTATACATATGCATTTTTAATAAAATGCATTTTGATTAATAAAAATATGATTTTCAACAGTGTATAAGCTTTGTTATTTTTTTTATTTTTTAAAACCATTTTCATAATCTTTTTCAGAATGAAATTTTCTGTAATTTGATACAACACACGATTTTTTATGATTTTTTAAAATTTTTTTCAAGATGACGGTCAAAAAAACGCATTTTGCACACTCAGATTTTTCTAGACTTTTAGTATGTTAAAAAGAAGCAAGAACGAATTAAAAAATTCAAACCCCGTCTTTGTGGGAATTAGTTCCACCTATCACCTATTTTTTGCATATATCTACTATACTATATATATCTCGATAAGTAATGAATGCATTGTATAATTACTGTCCTAAAGAAATTATATTACAATTGTGATAGTTATACCCAGGACCACAACTCATTTTCCAACACAAAATGTCAATAAACATCGCATGTCTGAGGGTGACTTATATTGTGCACAGCACCGTAAAAACTTAATCAGCCCCGTCAGTTTTCAGAGCTATTGTTGTATTTAACGCCGGTAGTGTAAGCGTGTAATGAACATGGATCAATTAAAAGCCGTATCACGTGACACCTAATATGTAATAGTTTCTAATGGTGGTTGGAGGTCGCATGCTAATGTGTTGAGATAGGACCTGCGTGCCTCCCGTTAACTCTCGAGGATAACTCAAACCAACGTCGCCAGCGTCGTTGCGGCCGTCGACAACGGAGTATTTTATATTTTCACAACGTTTGTACTGCAGGAAACCATTAACTTTTTTTATTTGATAAGATAATAATATGCCTTTATCGACTTCAGGGAATTAAGTTAAATGTGAAAACTTTGTTTTTCTTTTGCATTCTGATAAATTTTATTTTATTACTTTGTGAGTTTTGAGTTTTCAGATTTATGGGAGTAGGTATTTGCCTGAGCTTTAATTGCCCTCGATATTTTTCCTACCTTACGTGATATAGGGACAAAGGGGAAAATTGATGAAATTTAATTTCCAAGTTTTTTTGTCGTTTTTAATAAAATATTCTATGTCCATATTCTGATAAATAGTGTGAGTGTCTATCTCATACCGTATTCTCCTAGATGATACAAGTTTGTGGTATTTGTTATTTTGGTTTATAGGCATATTACAATAGAAAAACAATTATTGAACATTAGGGTGTTTCATTTTTCCAAATACCTATGTGATTTTCATATGACTGCTTACGCCCCGAGTCTCAGTGATGTAAAAGATGTATCTGACAAATTTCAAGATTAGATAATATTTAAGGGTTGCACACATTGATCACTTTTATTTGAACCTAGTGAAATTTCTAATATTGAAGTGCTTTGTACTAATGGCTTCTCATGTATTTCTTTCATATTTTGCAGGTAATTGAACTTTAAAATTGGAACCAAAGGAGGAATTTAGCTGCTAGAAAAGGTGCCGAGTGGTGAGTTTTTAGGAGCTCGGCTCCCTTCAAAGGAAAGAGTCCTTTAATTTCTATTTATCATCACAAGGAAATGAAAGAAACACTTTCGGATGCTGCTAAATCTACCAGTACTAAACTACAGGAAGTGTGGAGGAAAGCCTTTCTTCCACACTTCCTAGATTTAGCAGCATCCGAAAGTGTTTCTTTCATTTCCTTGTGATGGCAAATAAAAACTAAAAGTACTTGTTCCTTTGAAGGGAGCCGAGCTTCTAAAAACTCACCAGTAGGCACCTTTTCTAGCAGCCAAATTCCTCTTTTGGTTCCCATTTTAAAGTTCAATTACCCGCAGAAGATGAAAGACATGCATGAGAAGCTCATTAGTACAAAGCATTTCAGTACTAGAAATTTCACTAGTTTCAGGTAAAAGTGACCAATCTTCTCGAAATTTGGCATATATATCTTTTACATCACTGAAAGTCGGGGCGTAAGCAAGGTCTGCAAACATTTTACATTTTATTTTTTACCTTACTAAATGAAACATCCTATTGACCATCCGGGAATCGATGCCGAATACCTAGGAGGATGTCATTAATTCTGAAATTAATAAATTCTACTTTTAGCCTTTATATCGTATATTTGCATCCCATTTTTGACTGTAGCATTTAAATAGCTCATTACGAAGAAGAATGTAATTTAATTTTTTAAATTTCCATGATTTTCTCATTTTATTTTTGAAACACAATAAAAATGAAAATCACAAATAAAAAAACAGAAATTCCTATAATGAGCAAGTAAAAAAGAATTAAAACAAAAAAAAATCGGCAGCTACGGAAAGCGGCTGGAACCTCCCCACTTGGTGGATCTTTGAAGTCGAAAAGAGCACTAAAGAATATGGACGTTCTCATTTCATTGTATTTTTTTATTTATTTTTAAAAATATAATTCTTTGTGGACAGCTTCTCTGCCAACTGTGGCCAGTGAAGTGTTCTTAGTGGACCGTTTCAATTTGGGCTGATAAGTATTATTCTTATCTTCTGGCCTCGACCGATTTTTCACTAAATCGGTCGGAGAAGGTTGTTGTTTGGTTGCTTGTCACTAATGTCAGATGTCAAATTGACAGATGCCAAAAGGTTTCAGGAGAAGAAGATTTTTTGACAGATGCCAAATTTACAGCTGTCAAATTTTTTGTCGCTAAACTTTGTTAGTTCTAAATCTGTCAAACCGACAGCTGTCAAAAATTCTGGTGTTATACTTTACTGGGGGATTTTATTTTTTGACAGTTGTCGAAAACTTTTAAGCTGGTATTACACTTGGTTTAGTTTTTAGGTTATGTTAATGTTTTTTAGGTTGTAATTGCCAGAAATGGATTCAAGTTTCTCAAACTTTTAATGTCATTGTCACTTGTAATAGTTTTGGGCAAAAAACTTACTTTGGACCCAGTTATTTAATTTTATTCACGGAAACCAAATCGATAGGGTGCAAGTGTGATATATCGTTGAAATCTGAATTTTTACTGCTTTCCAATGGTTCGATTACAAATTATAAGTAACCATAAAATAAACAACTTGTGCCAAAATGACACTAAACGTAATCCGATCTCAACCAAAAGTTTTCAGATCTTCTGGAGCACTAAAGATACCCTCATAAAAAGTTTCATCCAAATATGTTTAGTAGCTTCGCCGTTATCGTGCTAACATACATACACACACCACTTTTCCTGGGACCTCAAAACGTAAAGATTTTATGTTATCCCATTTTTCGATTTTGGACCAGTTTTAGTAACCTCCCACAATTTTATTATGGGGAGGTTAATAGATAAATCAGAATCACAGAAAAAATTAAAATTGATAAAATAGAGCTTCCAATATTTAAAATTATTATCTTAGTATATATAATCTTCTTCTATACTACCTAATCGGCAACGCGTTCATTATTGCTATCACATTTATCGAGTTCTGTGTCATATAAACTATTTGTAGAATATTTGTAAGGTGGCAGTTTTCTTTGGATGCACGAACAATGAGTAAATTCCAGTTCATTTGGAGCATCGCAATAAGCACAGTACTAAGAGCCCTAACAACTATATGTTGGAACAAGCCAATATTTTGTGAATTAGGTAGTTAAACATAAAGAGTACTTTATGAGATTGGTATGCTTATGAGCCATTATGTAGTACATCATTTTGCGATACAGTTTCGATAGTGTTCAGATCCGGGCTAGCGGCCGGATGACACAAGACATTGATACGATTTGTTCCAAACCATTGATTTGTTGTCTTTGTCGTATGGCATGATGCACCATCTTGTTGAAAAACGTAATTTCCATTTGGATACAGCTTAGTGACGCTAGGCAGTAATTAGAATATCTAGATATTTACATGCATTTATTGTACCGTTCACAAAAGTCAAAGTTCCCACGCCCTTTGCTGACATACATCCCCATATCATAATCCCCTTTGGAAACTTTACAGTTCTTTTAAGAGAGTCACTGTTAAAAGCTTCATTTTTATTTCCGATGACTCGTTTGCGACAGTCTCCTACACACACGTCAAACTTTGATTCATCGCTGAATATCACTTTGCTCCAATCTTTATTAGTCCACAAGAGCTGAGACTTTGCTCAAATAATGCGGTTTTTTTTGGACTTCCGTCAATAACGGTTTTTCCTTGGCCTACAAACCACAGAGAATAAGTAAATAGGTACACAAAAATAATGAAATATAAACCATTCCTTACAAAAATTCAAACCACTTTTGTGAATATATTTTTTGCAACATTCTCGAGAAACGTTTATTCCTTTTTCATTATTCCACAGCGCAGTAACTTCCCGAAGTGTATTCCTTCTACCCTTTTTACAAACTTTTACTAGCTGTCTGACATTTCTTTCACTCGCTTTTCTTGGTCTTCCAGTGCTTTTCCCCCGAATGTCAATATTTCCAGATTCACCAAATTTTTTAGTTATATTAAATACAGCAGATTTAGCTATACCTAAATCGCTGGCGATTTTGCGCACTGTTTGGTTCTTACCCGTACCATATTTTTTAACAATAATTTCCCGTACCTTTCTATCAATAGATTTCCCGAGTCCCATTTTTCCAAATAGGAATAACTCAGAGAATATGCACAAAACAAACCAATTGATAAAATTAATAACTATGAGTTATCACAACGTTGTTCTTGTTTTACTTTTTTTTCAACGCCTACTTGCTGCAAAAACAATATTATGATTTGTCCCAACCTTTAGTTGTTAGCGGTTTTGAACACACTATTTCTAACTGAAACATAATAAAAGGCAAATCAGCAATTTTATTTTCAGAATATGATAAAACAATAATGAACATGTTCACAAATGTTTTATCAAAATAAAAATTAAATAAAATAAGGTATATTTCATTCATCATTCACTAAAAAAACTTGAACACATTGATTATCAATACCAAATTAACGATATTGTCATCACCAGATCCCTTGAAATCAAAGATCTCGGCATAATCTTCGATCGAAAGTTCAATTTCATTACACATGTAAATAATAGTGTCAACGGCTAATAGAATGTTAGGATTTGTTATAAGAAACTGCAGACATTTTCATAATCCTTTGTCATTAAAGCTAGTGTTTTTTGCCTATGTTAGGTCCAGATTAGAATATGGCGCACTGATATGGTATCCTATATCAATGCCATATCGATGCAATACAATCAGTACAGAGAAAATTTTTAAAATATTAATCTTACAAGATCAGTGGTACTTATCCGGAACTAGGAATTGAAAACTCATTACTACTTAACCAGCATCAATTTATGTCTCTAAAATCAAGAAGAATCTTGATCTCTATATCATTCTTATATAATCTGTTGCATAATAATATTGATTGCATTAATCTACTAAACAGGGTAAATTTTTTTATACATAGAGTAGCGGCTTGATATTTTCCAACTTTCTATAGCGATAATGCTAGGACAAACGTTTTATGTAGATCGTCACTATCTCTAATGTCCAATAATTTTAATGCTATTTCAGAGGTATGCGATATTAATACCAACTCCTTGACTTATATTCGACAGGTTCTGATTGACAACAATTCCTAAAAGAATGACATGTTTTTTGGCAAGTCCTACTGGTCTTGTAAATTAGCCTCTCTTTTTTCTATTTTTGTTTTTTGTTATTCTCTCATACTGTGCTATCTTATGTTATTAGTTTATTTACTATGTCAGTCAGTTACTGTGTTACAGTTTGTCTTATACATTAATTTATCATATTTGATGTTACCATGTGTTTCCTGTAAATGGGTGTAACCTGTTGTAATTCAAAGT
Organism: Rutpela maculata; assembly: GCA_936432065.2. NCBI lineage: Eukaryota > Metazoa > Arthropoda > Insecta > Coleoptera > Cerambycidae > Rutpela > Rutpela maculata. The sequence continues at coordinate 148,621,069 of OW386289.2, forward strand.
ATATGTCGATTCGGATGCAGTTTTATATCTCAGCTCCACTCCATGACACTGTGAATGGATTCTAATAAGCACAGCAGGTTTCAAAGCTTTTCTGATAGGAGGAAGGTGTTCATTTTGAAATTACCATTTTATTGTGCCTATATCAATTGTTGTTATGGTGTTAGGAATGTACATCTGACGATCAAATTCTTCCAATATGCTGGAGTTCAATTCTTCAGCTTTCCTTATTTCTAAAATTTTAGTAACGTATTTTTGTCAGATTTTTCAAAAATCTTCCAACAAAAACTTTTACCTTATGTTGAAAAACTCTCTGTAATATCTATGGCAATAAGGTAGTCCAGGAAGTGCAAAGGACGATGATCAATAGGGGCGGTTTTCAGAAAATTGGCCAAGAATAAATTTCTTAGGTCCGTAGAAACAATATTTAGTTGATTCCAGATGCAACCCCCTATACACCCATCAAAATATATGAGTAGAAATATCATATAATGTGTGACATTAATTACACTAAAGCAGTTAGACAATGGTAGACTTATTAATGATAATCGAATATTTTAATTCTGGTCACGATTTTGTAACTGTAGAAATGAGACTGGTAAAGTTGCTGCAGTAAGTATTTATTATTGAATACGATGTGTAGGAAATAAACGTTTAATTATTTTTAAAGGTCTTCAAGATAGAGCATGGAGATAATATATCGCATACGTAAAAGTGAGGTAATAACGTTTTCACAAGTTAATAACCAACAGGACATAAAATAACACTTAAATAAGTTATTGCAATATTAAAAAAAAAAAAAGATTGACGAGGTGCAAAATCATAGGATTGTCCTGCTTCGGATAAACATGTAAGTTTTAAGGTTTAGAGTAACAACGCTAAAGTCTAAAAGTTTTCTTCACGAGAACTTCCGCTAGAAAAGAAATTCGTCCATGCGATTTTTAAAAAATTGATAATGTGTATCTATGACAGTTTTGAAAAAGTGAAAAAATAAATGAGAATTCAGCATTTCATTTTTTAAAAGACAAGAAATTTTCCGATATTTATATTACATATTTTTAAAAAATGTAGAAGTTCTTGAGCTTTAATATAGATACATCCGAGAAGCGACGAAGAGACACATCAACAGCTTTGTCATTGGAAGAAATGCGTTTTTAGTCCAGTTAACAGAGCGCTAAAATGACCAAAATCTCTAATTTGAGTGCTAATGAAAGGATTTTGATGAAACCTTGTGCAATGTGTTTGTAATGACGCTGATAAAAAAGTTGGAAAAAAAAGATTAAAGTGGGAAATAATCGTTTCAGGCGTTCCGTAACTTGTAGAATTAGGTCAAAAATGAAAAAAAACAGTATATTTACCTATTTTGGCCCAAAATAGGATGTTTTTACTCTTGTGAATTTTTTCGAAAAATGCATATTTTTCGAGATATGGCCACTCGAAAATTCCTAAAAGTGGGGGAGGGGAAATGTAAAAGTTGAAAATAAAAATCTGAAAAAAATTCAGGTGAATGTATCGTCGAAATACAAGACTTTTCTTATTTGCAACTTTTCACCGAGTTTTTCCGGAGAAGCATGAAAAACTACACTTTCTTTGAAATTGTAGTGCTTTAAAAATACGTAATTTAAAAATTTCAAAAAATTCAGACGTATACATTGAAGCCTTCTAAACAAACATTTTTTGTCTCTTGGAATTTTTTTGTTTTTCACGATAAATAATGTACTATATTTTTTGCACATTAATACATGAAAAAAAAATGAGCGTGATTTATTTATATTATTACAAAAAAAATGAAACCTATATAGTCATATCATTTTTAAAGGTTCAATATAATTTTTAAATTGAAAATGAGAAAAAAATGTAGTACATTATTTATCGTGAAAAACTGCCTGCAAATCGAAAAATTAGCAAGTTGCAAAAAAATTCCAAGAGATAAAAAATGTTTAGAAGGCGCCAATACATAAAATTAAGTTCTCTCAAATTTTTAAATTACATATTTTTATGGTGCTACAATTTCAAAGAGAGGGATAGTTTTTCATGTTTCTCCGAAGAAACTCGATGAAATTTTTTTCCGGAAAAACTCGATGAAAATGTCTTATATTTCGATGATACATTCACCTGAATTTTTTCCGATTTTTTTTCAACTTTTACGTTTCCCCTTCCACTTTTAGGAATTTTCGAGAGGGCATATCTCGAAAAATGTGCATTTTTCGAAAAAATTCACAGAAGTAAATACATCTTATTTTGGGCAAAAAATTTAAATATATTGTTTTTTTTAATTTTTGATCTAATTCTACAAGTTACGGAACCCGTGATAAAAGGGGTGTTTTCCACCCCTCCTGATCATTTCCTACTCTAATCTTTTCTTCAACTTTTTTATTAACGTCATTACAAATACATTGCACAAGGTTTCATCAAAATCCATTCATTAGCACTCAAAATAAGGGGTTTGACCCCCCGTTGACTGGACTATTTAGCCGATTTTTCTCCCATAATGTTGATTATTACCATATTAATCACAAATTTCTGTGAAAGTTACATCAGTAATGCTAACAATAAAACTTACCAGAATGCAGATATTGATTTCTACGTAACGGAATTTGAATTGGTGAGTGGACAAATTACTGTCCTGTCGTATGGATGTATTTTCTTCACATCAACCTTTTCCAATAGCCAGTTGCTGCAGATATTTGAATAGTCATAAGATGCGGTGACGTCACATACCGCTCGCCTCTTGACGTCAGTTGATTGCGGAAATAGGCCGACGTAAAATAAATGATTACACCATTGTCGACTGGCCTATTTTTTTTTTAACTATTTAACGTCGGCCTATTTCCGCTACCAGGGCCTATCACCGACGCCGGGAGACGAGCTACCCCCAACCTGGAAATTTTGCCGAAGCTCTTCCCTTAAGAAGAGTAGGTATCTTTTACTTGCCCAACATTTAATAGACAAGGGACCGCCTGCTTTACATCCCCTCTGAAGGATGGTATATCCACTATGTAATCCTCGTCTGAAATTACGTCACTTCCGCGTATACACTGATATACAAGCCGCTAGAAGGTGGGACGAGGACTGGCCTATAAGCTTACTTATTTTATATACTCATTTTTCTGTTATTGTGATATGATAGTTTATGCTTTTGCGAAGAAACATTATTACCTAAACTTTTTTACTCAACTAGGTTTCGTCAGTAATCATCTAATAATACTTTACTCCAAGTCCATTGGTTATATCTTATATTATATCTTTCGGAATCATCTGATAGCCACAAGTATCTGCAAATTTCGTAGTATTGTCGAAAAAGTCTGATACCAATTGAATTCCAAATAATTGCTGCATAATGAGAGCATATTTTTAATTTGTGGATAATTCTTTAGCAATTTTAAAACTACATATCGAAAGCTGGTCTTGGACTATTTATAACATCTGCCTTGTAATCACAAGAAGAATCAACATTGCTTTTAAATATATGATCTAGGAGGATTAAAGCTGCTCCACAAGAAACACAATGGTAATTATCTTATTAATGTTTTACTTTATGGATTAGACCGCCCATCATAGGCTACGTGGCACACAAAAAACAGAACCCATTTGTACCGAGGCAATAAAAACTTGAATTAATGTTTGAAGGCTGACTCCAATGTAGAACGTTAAAGAACGCTGATAAGGATATTTCCATACCATCTCCAGTTTCCCAATAATGTTAAATAAATTGCAGTTATTTTATAATTAAAACTGAGTTCTAATTAAAAGTAATATTTATAAATTTGTCTAGAATCATATGTATTTTCCAAAAATCACGTCCGAAAAACAATTGAAAGTTGCATATGAACTTTACTTGAGTATTTTGTAATAGCCCGGGAGACAGCGTTACATTTTTTATGGTGATTTCAGGCCGCTAGATTTTGTGTGTAATCGATAGTCTAGATATGGCTAGTAATCGAAACCAGCGTCAGCTGTCAGAATCGTGGTGAACCTGGTCGTGAGAGAACGTCTATTATGTCAAAAAAAAAAAAATTCAAAAATGATTTCAGGTCGTTTGAAAATTTGTACAACAAATGTTTACATGATAATAATAATTAAAAAAAGTCAGCTGTGTAGATAATGGGGGATTATACGTCAGCCGCTTTTATAAACCTGTATAAAAAACAATTGATGTAAAATAATTTCAAGTTCAATGAAACTTATACAGCTAACTCTTTATATTATTAAAATGATAAAAACAATGGTCAGCTATTCTTTCAATGGGGGTAAGCCCGTCAGCTGAGGGATTATAAGTGCTGAGCGAGCTTTTAATCTGGTATGGTGTAATCCAATGTATGATCTAACTGACGATCTTTCCCCCTTTATATCAATAGCTGACGTACATTTTCGTTTGATATATTGTTTAAGTAATCATTTCTAGAAATTTCAAGTGACATGAAATCAATTTAAACTAAAATGTATGGTTTCAATTACAATAAAATATACACTAAGGCTGGAAAATAAACAATTTTAAAAAATATATTTTTCCATTATATTTTCCCGTAGGTTAAATTTGCACAGACCTTGACAAATTGTGACTGCGCATTTTTACGTAAATTTCCTGCGCCCTTACCTATGGCCGTTAGGGGTCTTTGGGATCTATTTAAGTAGAAGAATTCATGGGATCCATTTGTCTAGCCACTGAGCAACCTGTGTCTCTATTCTTGACGGTAGCAGAATAGAACAATCGAGAGAAAGTGGGCGTGTCTCTATTGAAATTCACAAAACGGTATTTTTTAACTTATTTCTATCGTCGCTTCTATCAAAAACTAATGAACATTACTCCCTGATGCTTCTCTTGGTTATTTTCAGAGGAACAGTCGGGGAATGCCGTCATTTTCTGTTTTTCTAACCTAGAAAAGTGAATGTTGTCATGCAAAAACTGAATGTTTTGTTATTTCGCTTCTGATTAATATTTTTGTGATTTTGGACTTTAAAGATGAATGTGCCTGAAGTAATATATTGAGATGAAATAATTCGCAACGTGAACGATTCTCAAGAACTCATAGAGGTTAAGACAGAGATTTTTGCTCATAGAGATCAGTTTTTATTATCATATGAAAAATGTATGTAATGTGTATGACTAGGCCCGTTTGCCAGGATTTAATAGAAATTGTTACACCCTCAATGTAGGTAGTAGGCACAAGAAGATCTGCCATGTCTGTACGAAATATATTTGAAGTAATAATAGCATTATTTTTCAAATAATAGTACCTACTTTGGACTTTGAGCTCAATTCTGTTCTTAAGAATACATATTGGGGTACTCCGGGACATATTATGACAATATTCTCATCTCTTTTCAAAGTATACTAATTATATTGCCGCTTATTTTTTATTACACCGAATCTTTCAAAACGCTGCTTCATTTTCAGGTTCTAGCAGCTCTACGTTTCTTTAAATATGGGTGTTATGAACTATGGTTATGAAGATAATCGGTCGATTGTCAAAAATTGATCGCCTATGATTGGTGAATAAGTTTGGCTTATTCCCTAATATTTTATTCCCTCCTTTCTCTTCAAGAATAAAGTTTAATGCTTGCAATAGAATGGCAGTAGAACAAATCCGAGGAACGCTCCCCGGGGAATGTTCTATTCTATCACAATCAAGTGTAACTCGCAATGGCGGGAAGAGTTCGCGCATCCAAGTTGGCGAACGTGAAATGGTCATTTTTTTGGAGCGTTTGTAGACTTGCCGAGTTTTATTTTCAGTCGCAGTTGCCAAGCCGTGCACGTAAGTATGCAGTTTTTTCAGCTTATCGTGTTTATATAAAATTAATTTGATTATTGCTATATTTAAAAACGTGTATCTTCTTCCTTCATTTCATATTTATTTCTTCCTTCATCTAATTAATACACTTGTAAATTGTAACAAAATAAAAACTAAGCCTACTCTGTCAACTCCGTTTGTGCGAAGCCGGTTCCGAGAATGCTCCCAATAAAATGGCCAAAGGTCGACTATGTAAACAATATATGAAGTAAAAATGTAAGTCAGCTATTTGTATAAGGGGGGAAATATCATGAGTTGGCTTATGAATTGAAAGCACATTATGTATGCTGTGAAAACTAGATTAAAACCATAAAGTTTAGTTTAAATTGATTTCAAGTCACTTGAAATTTCTAGAAATGATTATTTAAACAATATATTAAATGAAAATGTACGTCAGCTATTGATATAAATTGGGAAAGATCGTCAGTTAGATTATACTCATATTAAAAACTCGTTCAGCATTTATAATCCCTCAGCTGACTGTCTTACCCCCATTGAAAGAATAGCTGACGATTGTTTTTATCATTTTAATAATATAAAGAGTTAGCTGTATAAGTTTCATTGAACCTGAAATGATTTTACGTCAATTGTTTTTTATACAGGTTTACATAAGCGGCTGACGTATAATCTTCCATTATCTACGCAGCTGCCTTTTTTTTAATTATTATTATCATGTAAACATTTGAGGTACAAATTTTCAAACGACCTGAAATCCTTTTTGAATTTTTTTATTTTTCGACATAATTGACGTTCTCTCACGACCAGGTCCACCACGATTCTGACAGCTGATGCTTATTTCGATTACTAGCCATATCTAGACTATCAATTACACACAAAATCAAGCGGCCTGAAATCACCATCAAAAATGCAACGCTGCCTCTCGGGCCATAATGGAAACACCATCTGAAAGACCAAGAAAATATGTTTAATGATAAATAGAACACACTATTTGTCTATAATATATATTAAATTTTATATTTTGTTACCATTTAGTCACGGTAGTCCGAAAAATATATATCAATAATTGAAATTTTCCGTTTTATTTAAAACTAAGTGAAATTAATCACCAACAGATCTAACGTACTGATTAATTTAAATGGCATACTTTTGTTTTCCACGGCTAATTTGATAAATTGTAATTATATAGTAAATTAGAAAAAGCTTTTTTGTGGCTTTTCATATGTCCACGATTTAAAAAAAAATTCAACTGATTTATAATATGTATAAACACGTTTTAACGAAAACCACATTTTATTTAAATATGTAAATCACGACCCAGTTCCATATTAGTTACTGATTTATTAATTACACTGAGTTTAAGTCAAAGTTAGCGAGGGCATCCGTCAATAATTAATTAACTTCTTGCCAACGAAACAGGAGGCAAAATTCTCTACATATCAAGTTCACATGACACAATGGTGAGGCTTCATCAAATCTGATCAAACTCCGATCTAGCAGGGAGGAATGTAGGGTTTCAGTATTGTCATTGTATTGACAAAGCTCCTGGTTTACTTTTGTGGAAGAGCTTTATGTTGGAGAAGCACGCGGCATGGGAATACCGCCAGCTTTGAGCAACAAGAACTTCAAAGTCCGACCTGAACATGGAATCTTAATCTTCATTCCCAGAATTTCATTAACCGATTAATTTACACCCGACTATAGATAACAGAGACGGGTTTCGTGGTCACTTTCATGTAAGCGCCAGTCAGCTTACCAACCCTATCAGGTTTGAGTCATCCATTGTTTCTATAACGGATGTTCGATATCAAATTCTAAGTGTATTGATTTTCTTTACCACAAATAAAGCAAGAACTAATGTGAAATATTAAAAATCGCAGAAGTTGTGTGGTTTAATTAAATTCTATTTACTTGTCAGATTAGGAATATTATGTTATGTTAGATTCAATTTTTTGATATATATTCTAAAAATAAAATAGTGCTTAATAGTACAGTAACAAGAGGTATTAATTTAGAAACATTGCCACATGAATTAAATTTCGTGTTCTTTATAATTTAATAATAAATTGATAAAATAATCCTGTCGATATTATAGTAATAACACGATAGAAATTTGAGAGTAATCCATTGTGCTGTTTTTTAATTAGAGCGAGTTAAATGGAAAACTAATTGTTTTATATATCCAATAGACACCTAAAACTAGAGAAATGGGCCGCGAAAAATCGTGACGGTGTTAAATAACTATTTATAATAAGTTTGATATTTGATACAGGGTAGACCGATAAAATATTAAGTTGGAAAAAAGATTTATATTGCCGAATATCAAGGTTCGAAGTCCCTTAACCCTTTATTCCCGCAAACATTCCTCCCTTCCTATTGCTTGGATTGCAGTGTATTTTTTTTATAAATTAAAGATAAGAAAAATCCTTACTTACCTGTAAAAATAATTTTCCTCTGAACTCTTTCCTTCCTACTCAAAAACGCATTTGAAAAAAAATGCAAAAGGTTATTCCTCTCCCACAAGTTTGTTTATTTGAAAAAAAAAAATTAAAAATTAGTCACTCAAATACTAGAGGTAATAACGAACAAATGTCATTTTGGTTTTTGAAAATCGCACGACAGTGAATAAAGTTACAGGGGATTGAATAATTTCGTATTTTCGTATCTAACCTCAAGAAACACCGGTAAAAACCTGTTTTTCGTCCACCGTGACGTCACAATAAATAACGCGCTGACTTGTCATGGCGTCGGCCCGCCGTATGTTCCCTTTATTTAGTGTATGTGCTCGATTTTCTGAAATGTCACAAAATGTCACTTTTGATTCGTTCGTGCCGAGCCGAATTTTTGAATTTCGCCATGCAATTTACGATCAGGTTTATCTGGAAGACTTCCTCTTTACGTCGCGACATCATACGGCCGTTCCAATGGTGTTTTTCGAAAAATATGAACATGCCAAAATTGCATGTTTTAGCAATTTTTTCGGCTCTCAAATGCAAGCTGGCTATAAACTGCCGGTGCCTGCCAGCCGGGACATTCGCGCGGGCGTCCCCCAGGGGTCGTGCCTGTCACCCAAGCTATATAACCTATATGTCTCCGACTTTCCGGAGTTTCCGAACACGAACCTTGCCAAGTACGCCGACGACACGGCCATGTACGTGCATTCGCATAACGCACAAGCGGCGAACATGCTGCTGAAAGCGCACTATTACGACAAGTGGAAGACTCGGATCAACGCCGAAAAGTCGGAGGCCATACTCTTCACGCGCCGGTTCACTGAGAACCGCATTTTAACACCAATTTCGATCGAGGGTCGCCAAATTCCAATCAAAAGGTGCGTGAAGTATCTGGGGGTGAACTTAGACAGAAGACTGACGTTAAACATACACGTTAACGAAACCGTACGAAAGGTCTACTCCATGTCCAGGAGTCTGTACCCGCTCCTGGCATGGGGTAACGGACTAAACAGGACGAATAAAGAACTATTGTATACGATGGTGATCAGGCCGGCCATCACATACGCGGCACCGGTGTGGTGCAACATCCCGGACACGACAATGCGGAAACTTAGAGTTTTAGAACATAAATTTATGCGCCTCATTTCAGACTACGGTAGGTACACCTCCCTGAGAGATCTCTACGCACGTTGCCAGGATATAACCCCACTAGCGGACTTCGTCCAGGAAATATCACAGAAATTCTATCAATTCAAGCTGGACGATAGTCCGCTAACCCGCGATATAACACAAATCAGACAGCATAATGCCATACTTTTCGACCTGTAACATCCATTACCATACCAGGCGTTGCCTATCTTTCGGCAACCTCCCTAGCCAAAACTTTCCTATACCACAAGACCAGGATCCGGTCAGGCGCATTACTGAACAAGTAACTATTAGTAAATTTGTATTGATTGATTGATTGATTGATTGATTGGTGCCTGCCAGCGAGTATAAAGGTGCCCGCCCCCGCTCGCTGTTGGCGGAATCATGTATTGTGACGTAATTGAGCCTCAGCCCAGATGATCGCAGCATTTTAAACTTGGAAAGACCATAACTTTTTTATTCACAGAGATAATTTAAAAAAAATTACAGATATTTTTTAGATTTTTACGACTATTTATTACGAGAAAATGAGAAAAATGGAAACTTCCTAATTGTAGAGTTATGGGGTTACAGTGATATGACGTTATGGCGTTATGAGGCTATGAAATAAACATATTAAAAAAAAAATTTCCAACTACTCATTTGAGTGTGGAAGACGATAAACCGGATTTTTGAGGGTGATTTTTGAGGTTAGACATGAAAACCGAGACAATCTAATAATTCTGACTTCGGATTCGGATTCAGCGGGTCAAAATACGTAACAATAAGCTGGTCTGGTCAGTTTCTTTGTGTTGGGGGTGTTTTTTTAGGATTGGGAATGGAGGGATTTGGGATTAGAGGTGAAAATCTTTTATCCGTGGTCTATTTCATGTACGTATATTTAATAGTTATCAAGACGGACTTCTTGATGCGAAAAGAGTGTGCCTTGTCTCAATCCTCGTTTCGTTTATTCGGTGGATATTAATGGTAAAGTATATTTTTTGGGATAGAATTCACATTATTAGTATATTATGATTTGTTAGTTTGTTAGTCTTTTGTCAGTAATTTATATCCATTTGTATAAAACAATAGTACTTAAAAAAAAACGATTTGTCTTTACATACCTGTAGTTCTCTGACTATTGTTGAATAATCCAAAACGTAAGGAAACAGTAATTTTATTATACCTATAATCCCAGGATATATTTACATCAACATTCAAAAAAATAAAAAGATCCATATATAAAAATTTCGATATATTTGACTACTTAATGCAATTTAAACTCCAAAATTAACGTTTTGTTTTTCAGTAAACAATTGTTAATTATATATTCTTAATTTGTTTCTCAAAGTTATAGCATAAACAAATGCATCTTTACGAGTAAAAAATGATAATAGTTTTCACTTTTAGATTACCATGGCCTGTTTTAAAAGAAAACTGCTATCGTCTCCTATTTATAAATTAATCTGAAATCTTATTATTATGAGTAAATCATATTTCAAGATGCCATGGTCAAGTCACCGGATGGAGATAGTTTATAATTATGGTAAAAACCTCCCTTGGCAAAGAGTCCCACCGGTTAAGTATGTGAAATTGGGCCCAGAAGCTTATTGGGTTATTCATTCACATGAATGTTGCTTATGACTTTATATTCTACATTTTTTTAATTCCTATTACGTCATTTAGTATATTAAAAAAATAATTTAATTTTTGAGTTTTTAAATCAACCAAATAGTCTATATTATTTAACACTGACATACTTATCGTGTGTAAAAATTACTGCAAGGTCAGATTGGTGGAAGACGATTAAAAAACATAAACCTAGGTAATGAACAATAACACAAGCGCAAAAAAAAAAATTAAGTGCGAAGACCTAGACCACTGAATTCCTACTCATTTGGATACTAATAATCAAAAGATATACTACTACTTTTAGCTCGACTCTCAATTTTTTTTTGCTTAACAAGTAAGTAGATATTGATTTTATTAGACCATATGGTTAGGCCATTTTAATCAATCCTCAGTAATATCTCCTCAGGAAGGGACAGTAGCGAAAAATGTTTCAGACAAAAGTTGTTCCGTTCAGAGGGAGACATCTTTTGGCAGAACAGTTATCCATACCCTGATGAGCGGGGGTGGGGCTAACTTTTGAATTTTTAATGGCACCCTATATTTTTTATCGCGCATTCTGATTCTACGGAATTACGGAATTAGATCACTTTTGTTCCAAATATTTTTTTCTCCCCGCTACCCTGATGAGCGGGGATGAGGGTAAGTTTTGAATTTTCAAAAACCTGCAGGGGAACATCTCTGAACTAAGGCATTTTTAGAAAAAATGTTTCAAACAAAAGTTGTTAAGTTCAGAGAGGGACATCCAAGGGGGACATCTATTGTTTGAAACATTTTTTCCTAAAAATGCCCTAGTTCAAAGATGTTCGCCTGCAGGTTTTTGAAGTTTCAAAAGTTACACCCTCATCCCTGCCCAACAAGCAAAATTTAAATGTTATACAACTATTCTATTTTACAAATGTAATAAAATGGCAATAAAACAAAATTGTTGTAGAAATGACTACCATAAAACAAATTTGTTTATTGGACCGCTCTCAGGGTAGGGGGAGAAAAAAATGTTTGGTACAATAGTTATATAAGTTTTTCTAGAATCAGAATACATGATCAAAAATGGAGAGTGTCATTAAAAATTCAAAAGTTAGCCGTCTCCCGCTGAGAAATGGAGATGGAAAATTGTTCTGGCCAAAAGATGTACCTCTCTGAACGGAACAACTTTTGTCTGAAACATTTTTCGCTAGTGTCCCTTCCTGAGGAGATATGACTGTGGATTGATTAAAATGGCCTAACCATATTGTCCAATATAATCAATACTTCTTAAGCAAAAAAAAATGCTTGAGGGCCAAGCTAAAAGTAGTAGTATATTTTTTCGATTCCCCGAGAACTTTTATTAAAGTCAACCCTCCCCAAAACTACCCCATCGGGGGTGAATCGTAGTAACGTTAACTATATTGCCGACTATTGCAATTTCGAGTATTTTTTTTTTAGCAGAAATCTCTAGTGTCATTTTATTCTTGATTATTCAACGGTACTTACCCTCAAAAAAACGCTGAAACCAACCCTTCAAGGGATGAAAACAAAAATCTCCACTGCAAACTGATTGATTTTAATCAAAATGACATTCATTCTGTAGATTAGTTTATGATTACATGTTTTTGAAGACATGATGATGCAACGGTTATTCATCCCTTTTTTCTACACAGGGAGTGGGGGTGAGGGGTAAATGCGCCCCTTAAATTTTAATAAAAGTTAATTTCGGGTAAAACCGAAAAATTTTTTCTACAGCAATGGGAGCGAATATGTACAAAGAAGGATTTTGACTCCCTCGAAACTACTCTTTTCATTCCCATTTTATTGGGGGGAGGGGGAGGGGGGGAGAGAGGGTACTATCCAAAAATTTTTATATATTCCGATTTTTTTTTTCATAAAATCGCCAATATCTCATAAAATATGCGTTTTGAAGTAAAACATCAAATAAGTAAAAAGAAAAATCGAGAAAAATTCTATCGAAATTTTCTAGTTCTATACTCATATTTTCCAACGGTATGCTCAGAAAAACGTATTAACCAATTTTTCCACGTATAAGAATTTATGTTAAAAAATTGTAATGACACAGTTTTTATCTAAATATTCGAACTATCAGTTTTTTTATGTACTCGAAGACGGTTTTCTTATGTATACCTACGAAGTTTGAAAATTATTATTATTCTCTTGTAAGGGTTTAAAAGTTGGCAAGCAAAATATGATGATAGTATTCGTACCATCAAATCACTTCGGTTAGTGGTTTGATAAATTTTTCACTTTTCGACAGTAGCTCCTAGAATATGTTTGGTACTTAATATTTTGCTTGCCAACTTTTAAAACCTTACAATTTTCTAAGCCTATGTTAAGTGTTCTTTTGTGATTTTCAGAGGTTAAGAAGTCAAATTTCAGCGTACTTTCTACTTTGTCGCCCTTTGTGCCATACGTCTTCGGAGAAGTTAAAAATATTTCCTCACTTTTCGGTCTAGTTTCCAAAAAAAATACTTTGACGTGCTATAAAATGTCTCTTGACTGAGAAATTTTTTGAAGTCGATTTTTTCTTTTTATTGATATTGATCTCTTCCTGGATTCTACAATATTCTCACTGGCCTATATTTTTTAAATTTTCCAAATCTTGAGTTATAAAAAATTTGAATATTATGTAAAATAAATATAATTTTGTATACTTCAAGGTTATTGGAGGAAATATACTGTTCTTCAGTCTCCTCGCATTAAGAAAAAAAGTAATTATCACAAGTTATCTTTTTTATTCACAACTTAACAATATATTTACAGTCGCAGTTAACAAAAGAAAAACGAAGAGTTATCCATTGTTCAAGTCCATCAAAATTTAACTTAAATTAGTCTATTTGGGAAGGTGAGCTCCAGTTGGTTGGTAACCATTCTCGTCGGCGATAAATTCTAGTGAATAAGGTGTTCCATCTAAAGCGACCCACTTGATGATTCCTTTGACGGCGATGGCTTCTGCTTCACTTCCTGCGTTTTTGAGTACACCTTCTTCAGAGCGGGATACTCCATCGCTGGTCTCGAAGCTGTAAAGATAATTAATAAAAAGTAATTTTAAGAAGTAGTCACATTTTTATTATTTATTAACTCCAAGTGTGTACTATTATCCCTTAATTTTTAAAATTCAAAGACTACATTTATTTTTAAATTACAGAAATCGCATACGTTAATTTATATCTCAATAACATTTAAAAAATTAAAGGAATACAATGGAAGAGGTAAAGAGTCTAAATCAAAGAAGCAAAACATTATTTGATTTCAAATTCCCAGTTTGGAAAAGACATCACGATGTTCAATTATGCTAATTCGTGTTTATATTGTATTATATTCGCTAATACTTGTAAATATAAGAGCAGAGAATGATAAATGAAAGGGTACTACTAAGAGATAACTTAGAACCATGTATGTAAAATAAAATTTGATTTTGATTTTTCACAGGTCACTGAGTAATAAGCAAAAACACAAAAGATACTATATTATTCCTTACTCATTTTTAAGAAACTAGATATAAGGCGAACATGAAATATCTGTGATAATATTAACTGCGTAGTTAATATTGTCAAAGGTTGGTAAAAATCCAGTAAAAATCCAGAAAGAGTTTTCCAGAGTTTTCCAGTTCAAATTGTTTAAGAATAACCTCGAACTTTAGTAATATAATTTCACAAATTTTATGTAATCAAAGCATTTTATACAAGTGACTAAAGAGATTTTTATGACCTAAGGTTAGATTTTGATTGTACTCCTTTCAAAACGAAAGAAAAAGTGGTTTGCTCATAGAGGCAGTGCGTGTGCTTGTGTCTGTATGTGTGTCTGTTCGTATATGTGTCTATCTGCGTATCTGCCTATAAAATTTTCTCACGTTTATAACTTTGATTTTTTTAATACTCTTCCCAGTGAAGACTCCAGAGGACTATATTTTGGTGATAAGTTTTGGAAATGTGCACCATTTTGCAGATTATGGAAGCTAAGTATGGTTACCTCCTCCTATAGATTTTTACATGTGGGTAATTCATAAAGCCCACAAGTAAAAAAATACGGTCTAGCCTCGAGATGTATATGTACAGCGTGTCCTCCGATTGAGTTCGCTATAGGTGAAATGGACAAAAAATTTTCAATATTCGGTCTAGTTTCCAAAAAAATTACTTTGACTTGCTATAAAATGTCTCTTGACTGAGAAGTCGATTTTTTCTTTTTATTGATATTGATCTCTTCCTGGATTCTACAATATTCTCACTGCCCTATATTTTTTAAATTTTCCAAATCTTGAGTTATCAAAAATTTGAAATATTATATAAAATAAATATAATTTTATATACTTCAAGGTTATTGGAGGAAATATACTATTCTTCAGTCTCCTTGCATTAAGAAAAAAAGCAATTATCACAAGTTATCTTTTTTATTCACAACTTAACAATATATTTACAGTCGCAGTTAACAAAAGAAAAACGAAGAGTTATCCATTGTTGAAGTCCATCAAAATTTAGCTTAAATTAGTCTATTTGGGAAGGTGAGCTCCAGTTGGTTGGTAACCATTCTCGTCGGCGATAAATTCTAGTGTATAAGGTGTTCCATCTAAAGCGACCCACTTGATGATTCCTTTGACGGCGATGGCTTCTGCTTCACTTCCTGCGTTTTTGAGTACACCTTCTTCAGAGCGGGATACTCCATCGCTGGTCTCGAAGCTGTAAAGATAATTAATAAAAAGTAATTTTAAGAAGTAGTCACATTTTTATTATTTATTAACTCCAAGTGTGTACTATTATCCCTTAATTTTTAAAATTCAAAGACTACATTTATTTTTAAATTACAGAAATCGCATACGTTAATTTATATCTCAATAACATTTAAAAAATTAAAGGAATACAATGGAAGAGGTAAAGAGTCTAAATCAAAGAAGCAAAACATTATTTGATTTCAAATTCCCAGTTTGGAAAAGACATCACGATGTTGAATTATGCTAATTCGTGTTTATATTGTATTATATTCGCTAATACTTGTAAATATAAGAGAAGAGAATGATAAATGAAAGGGTACTACTAAGAGATAACTTAGAACCATGTATGTAAAATAAAATTTGATTTTGATTTTTCACAGGTCACTGAGTAATAAGCAAAAACACAAAAGATACTATATTATTCCTTACTCATTTTTAAGAAACTAGATATAAGGCGAACATGAAATATCTGTGATAATATTAACTGCGTAGTTAATATTGTCAAAGGTTGGTAAAAATCCAGAAAGAGTTTTCCAGTACAAATTGTTTAAGAATAACCTCGGACTTTAGTAATATAATTTCACAAATTTTATGTAATCAAAGCATTTTATACAAGTGACTAAAGAGATTTTTATGTTAGATTTTGATTGTACTCCTTTCAAAACGAAAGAAAAAGTGGTTTGCTCATAAAGGCAGTGCGTGTGCTTGTGTCTGTGTGTATGTCTGTTCGTATATGTGTCTATCTGCGTATCTGCCTATAAAATTTTCTCACGTTTACAACTTTGATTTTTTTAATATTCTTCCCAGTGAAGACTCCAGAAGACTATATTCTGGTGATAGATTTTGGAAATGTGCACCATTTTGCAGATTATGGAAGTTAAGTATGGTTACCTCCTCCTATAGATTTTTACAAGTAGGTAATTCATAAAGCCCACAAGTAAAAAAATACGGTCTAGCCTCGAGATATATATGTACGGCGTGTCCTCCGATTGAGTTCGCTATAGGTGAAATGGACAAAAAAGTTTCGATTTTTTTTTTCGTATTTGGAGATTCACCCCTGCTTATCTAAAAGGTAATTTTGGGTGTATTTTTGTTTTTTTTTTAAATCATGTAGGCCATGACAGTTAAGCAAAAACGAATTTCATGTTAGGTAAAGTACATTCTCTGTAAAAGATACAGCAAAATATCGTTAAGCAAAGTTATTCAGATTAAAAAGTTATAGTCCTATGCAAAATTTCAAGAATATGCGCCTACTTGATGATTTTTTTAATATAATTGCATTTTTACCTCGCATTTTACGAAAAAAAAAAATGTTGCCGGTTTACTAAAGTGTTTACTCCATTATGTACTAAATCAAACACTTTATTAAACTGGCATACTATTTTTTTTTCGTAAAATGCAATTATATTGAAAAAATCAAAATCATCAAAGTAGGCGTATGTTCTTGAAATTTTGTATAGGACTATAACTTTTTAATCTGAATAACTTTCCTTAGTGACATTTTCCTGTATCTTAGAAGGTACTTTACCTAACACGAAATTCATTTTTGCTTAACTGTCATGGCCTACATGATTTTAAAAAAACAAAAGTACACCCAAAATTACTTTTTAGGTAATATGAAAAAAAAATCGAAAGTTTTTTGTCCATTTCACCTATAGCGAACTCAATCGGAGGACACGCTGTATATTATTTTCATCACCATTCGAAGTTTTGTAAAATAACGTAATATTTAACCAAAAATTTGTTATTTGATTTTATCAATATTTCTCAGAAATAATGCAGTTGTAAATTTTGTTAGTTTTCAAGGAGACAAATACTAATATTGAATTATTATTTTATATTGTAAAATGAAATTCCCTTTTTTCATTGCAATTGGGCAGATACACAAGGTTCGGTATGTCGAGAACGAGAAATTTTGTTTAAATGAAATCTTCTGTAATAATCCATTTAAAATGTTTATTATTTTTTTTTTTGAAAATCTCAAGAAAAAGAAACTTATTTACAGATGGATACAATCCGAAGGATACAAATGATCTAGCCACGAAAACATGTACCTGAATATTTTTGAGATAACTCATTACTAATCTAGTGTTATCGAACCAAAATTCAAAATGACGGATCAATATGGCGGACTTAAATATCAGAATATCTACTGGATATCAGAAAATAGGTACTTACTCAAATTTGTATCCATCAACGCCGATATTGTCACTATTGTATTTAACGATGGTCGCATCTTTTTGGGGAGCAGCCAGTGCTACAGCAACGAGAGCGGCTAGGACGATAACCTAGAAGAAAAATAATGAATTAAGTAACATGTTACTCTTGGTCTATCCTTTAGAGTTTTGTAATTTGTTGTAAAAGATTATCTGTGAATTTATATGCATTACTTGAGCATTTATCAGTTATGATATGGCTTTTTAGACAGTGTGCACCACACAACTAACAGTTAGATCATATTTTCAACAATCTAATTCTTCTGTTTTTTAAATTTATACAACGTTGCATGGGAAAAAAATAAGTCAGTAAAAGTTTCGTCATCCTGTGTTGAATATTTAACATATTTTAATTACAAAAATTATTTAAAACATGTGTATGTTTCTGTATATATTTTTTTTACACCAGAATCTGAAAATATAAAATCGATAAAAATTTTCCCTTCAAAGATACTTTTTGATATCACCTCTAACACTTTAGAGATCCAGGCTGATTCCTGGAATAGTGTGAATATAGAAAAGAAACACTTTTTAGTTGAAAACATACTGCTGATTTGGCGGCAGATTCTCTGAATCTGTCTTAATTAGAACTGATTTTAGCTAATTCCTCCCTGAATACCGGTAATGGAATATTCAATATAGGCATGATATTTGCCATATAAAAAGAGTACGAAACGCTGAAAGATAACTACTGATTAGAAGAACAGTTTCAAAAGAACAAATATAACCAAACTTTTGTGATTGACAC
The DNA here is from genome assembly GCA_936432065.2 of Rutpela maculata. Taxonomy (NCBI): domain Eukaryota; kingdom Metazoa; phylum Arthropoda; class Insecta; order Coleoptera; family Cerambycidae; genus Rutpela; species Rutpela maculata. The sequence continues at coordinate 148,639,689 of OW386289.2, forward strand.
TTTCAACCTCTAAACGCTTTTGAAAGCAATTCAAAACAACTATTAATGAATTTTTTTTTATTAGAGGAATTAGAGTAGGATCTTTGGAGAATAGTATTAAAGTTTATCGAAAATAAATTAAAAAATTAAAATAAAAATCATGCTGCAAAATAACAATTGTGTCTAAATAAACACCCAACATTAAAGCAGTCGAGATTCCTAGGGAGTCTTGCCAACCTTAAATAAGTTGACAGCTTATCATGGTAAGAATTGTCAAAAAATTTGCCTTGCGAAGCGTACGTACGTTGTTAAATCCAATTTATTTTAAGACGCTTGTGATTAGAGTACGTAGTATGTAGTATTCAACCGAATGTGAGTTAAGCGTCGAACACTCTTCTAACAAACTGTACCATTAAGTTGATTTGAATATATGAAACAACGCCAAAAGCACTGGAAAAATTTTTTGTACTTATCACATGCAAAAACTATCCAGGTAATTTCGTGAGAATCAATTAATATTAACTTCATTACACAACGTTATATTTCATAAATGTTGCCAAATGTAAACAGAAAACCTTTCTTAGCACACTTTTTGAAATATTAAGGCTTATGTTAGTTAAATCAAAATCGATTTTAAAAGTTTTAAGGAAAACTTCGATAAACTTTTTAAGTAAAACGGCTTTTCGAATCCATCCCGGATTTGATGTACTTAGCCCACTTATAAGAACTAAACTGATTAATGCTAATATGCACAAGGACGCCTGAAATTTTATTATTTGTATTGTACGGATGTCATTACGAAATAATTTCTCTCGTAACCTATAAATTCCACAAAAGTATGCCGTCGTATGAAGAACATGTAATTTCAATATTTACACTTATTTAATCACTTAAAAGATGAACAAAACAATAAAACGATATTTTGCACGTAAAAAATAACTTAGTGTACTTACTACTTTCATTTTTAATTTGTGAATTGCACTAAAGTTAAAATGACAATGATTTACACAGAAGGTATATCTTTTATATACACATTGATTAGTGTATGCTCTCCCCACTTAAGTATTAGGTAAACTTGCAAGATAAACGAAGATGGGTATGAAATCTGCATAAATTTGTAAAAGGTTAGAGGTAATTTTTCCTCTTAGGCTCAATTTTTTATCCATAAATACAATTTACCTTTAATTCTCAAGGCTGGCTAGGAATCCCTGTTGACATTTATAAACCTGTCGTCCTGCTTAATTTACTGTTCTGTGATTGTACACATAATTACGTTTCCTAAAGGTACATATTCAGAGAATGTAAAAATCAGTAAAGCGCTGTTTCATACAGGATGTTCGTGCTTACCTTCCCAACATAGGAATCCCGTTTATTTATGACCTACAATATCTGTTAAATTAAAGAAGAGTTATATTAGTTTTGTTATTAAGAAATTGACGTAAATAGTCAGCAAATATCTATAAAATATGGTTACTCCTGTTAAACTTAAGATTTTTATTTCAAATTTTAAACATACATAAAATTATATGGTGGAATACTTTTTATTGAAATTGGCCCATATTCACAATACAGGATGGTAGCCAGACGCGCGAACCACCTTTTGTTCATATAAACTATTTATTAAAATTTTAGAGCAAAATGTTACTAAGGTTTTGAATGAGCACACAAAAATAAGAAGATATATAGGATAACGAAATTGTGAGATACGTCACACAGTGGGAGAAAAGTACCATTTTTTTGGACAAAAATCTGTTGACAATCGGCATTTTATTGGATTTGATTGAATAAATCAAACGGGAAGACACTCGTAAAATATTGTACTTTAAGATAATACTGCGAAGAAGGTTAAAATTAACATAACCTATAAAAAAATGCCCTAGAATACACATATTAAATTTCAATAAAATATTTGAGAAAAAAAGTTGTGAAAGTTTATTATTAAATAATCTAAACGTTTAATGATATACAGAATATTTTTAGATGTATAAATTAAGCGAAATCACATTTTTATCAACCTTACAATATTTTAGGAAAACCTAATGCAAAGTTGTTATGAATAATTTTCCAATAATCGCATATTATTATACTATTACATAATTCTTAAAATTATATACCAGTAGTAATAAAACTAACATAATCTAATTCATAAAATAATAATAATAATTCCAAGACCTGGATACAAAGCATATCGAAAGTAAAATTTTCTAATGCATAAATATAAATTTTGCAATTAACATCATCTAGTGCATATAAAATAATATTTTTCAATTTAAAAATAAATGCGCCTAGGAATTTAAATCTATTACAACCTAATGCACAAAGTAATTAAATTTTGACTAATAAGTTATGATTTACAGAACTACAAACTAAGAATTTTTACGTAACAAAACCTAACCCATAAATATAAATATTTTCAATACTGTTCTAATCTAATGCAGAAAATAATAACATTAGGAATTAAATAATTTATTTCACAATACTATACATCTAATGCATGTATACAAAAGTTTTATGAGGAATAGTGTTTTATAATTTATTCTTATTCAAAGATATAGAAAATAAATTACAAATCTTTTTATTTTTTGTTTGTTTCTTTTTTGTTTTTTTTTATTATTATTTAGGTATTTTTATTTTTTACGTTGTTTGTTGTTATTTTATTGTAGATATTTATGTTATTGTTTTGGTTGTTTTGTGCATATCTCTTTTTTTTATAATCACGAATATGTGTATTCTAGGGAATTTTTGTAGGTTATGTTAATTTTAACCTTCAAATCTGATAAAATGCCGACTGTCAACGGATTTTTGTCCAAAAATGGTACTTTTCTCCCACTTTGCGCCGTGTTTCTCTGGTGCGAACAAACTTTTTGTAGATTAGATGACATAGCAATTTTACTTTAAAACTTTCAAAATGCTATTTGCGGTAAGTTCCTTTTATAGTCTATAACTTTTTACTATTACTAGCTTCATAATGATTACAATGGCTAAATAGGCCAGTGGGCAGGTCATTTTAAGTAGATGACTTTAGGAATAATTCGAAAAAGCTGGAGTTGTAGATTGTTTAAGAGGTCGCTTGGCCGTGGGTTGGCCTTTCTTCACCTCAACCTAAAAGGTCTTTTGTGAAGCTGGAGTGTTTTAATATAAACTGCTGGCCGATTGAAACGAATCAAGCGAATTTTTAGGTTGAATTTAAAACTACATTTTTTGAGAACGAGAATAGATATCAATGTGAGGTTTTCAGGATTTATGGGATAATGTATTTTGTGAAACAGCGAGTTTTGCCAGATTCTTTTATTATCTACAGGGTGTGAAAGAAAGCTGTGTTTTTGTTACCAAACTTTACAACTTCTGAGATTCGACAAAAATTATTTTGTATTTTTGATGCACATTTTTTTAGTCACTGGTTTGTGGAAAAAATGCAATTTCTCAGATTTTTTATATTTCTCTTATTTTTTCTAAAAACCTGTAATTTTTCCCATTTTTTTAAGTTAAGACTTATTAAGGTTTGTTTTTGATGTCCCCTTTAAAATAATAATAATAAGTGCATTTTTTGAACTTTCAGTTCGTGGTGACCAGTGGAATACCCAAAATCGGCATATATTCACGGATTGATGACCATTCTTTGGATTCCCTACATCAAAACGGAACCCCAATTATATCCGGAACGGTTAGAGATATCAAGTTGAAATTTGGCACATGTGTGAAGTGCTTTACCTGTAGATACAAACAATTTTTTTTTAATTTTTTTGATGAATTTCTCACCAAAAAAAAAAATGCAAAAACATGCGAAAAATTGTATGTATTCTTTTTAATGGAGTAAAATGGAATCTAAATTAAGAATAATAAAATATTTATTTTTTATTTTTATAAGCACTATCATTATTTGCAATGTCAACTAAACAAAAACGGAAGAACCAAACATTTTTCCTATTAATTGAGCAATAAAAAAAAATGTTTAATAGCAAGGAAAAAGATATTTATTCACCATGAACTGGATTCACAAAAAAATTATTTATTATTATTATATTATATTTTCGAGGAGCCGTCATAAGGTATTATAATAACCTACAATAATCTGCTCTTACGGAACCCAATAAGGCCTAACGGCAAAAAATGGGAAGAATAAGAGAAATATCAAAAATTTGAGAAATTGTTTCTTTCCATCAAAAAAATGCCAGACCACTTTTTTTTGTGGCTGTGTCATTAAGTACTAGTAATAGTAGATACCTAGCTGAAAAAATTATAATGGCTTATTTAAGACAGCATGAAATTGACATGCTCCTTATTTAAGGGGAGTGTCGAAAAAATGCTAGAAATGCTGAAAGAGCGTACGATTAATGCTTTCCAAATCGTGATGCTCCTTCACATGCAGATTATCTGGTGCAGCATTTAAAAAATGAAAATAATGGCGATATTAATGTTAACGATAATGAACGTTTCATTGTAAGAGCAGAAGTTGAAATAAACGTTATAGGGTATATCAAATATGTCCACACTGGTTCCATTTGCGAATTATGTATGCAATGCATTACTTCCAGCAAAAGCGCGGATTTAAATCATTTAATTACCAAATTCATCATCACCTATATGAAAATGATTTTCTAAGAAGACTTAATTACTGCAACTGTTTTTAGATAATTTAAACATAAATCCAGTATTCCATCATAATATTATTTTTACGGATCAATAATTCAGGTTCATCAATCTAGGAATGTTTAACAGACACAATACTCGTTATTGAGCTCTGGAAAGTTGGAGATTAGTAAGAGAAGGTGCTTTTCAGGAACGTTTTGGAGTAAACGTTTGGTTGGGCACAATAGGACTTAATATCATTGGTCCAATATTTTTCTCTCGACCATTAAATGGAGAAGTGTATTTGGAATTTCTTCAAAATCAAATAGGGCCTGTTATAAATAAATTGCAGGAAAACGAAAATCTACTTTTCCAACGAGATGGTGCACCAGCCCATAATTTAAAAATTGTTGCAAATTATTTGAATGGACGGTTTAGTGAAAACTGGTTGGAAACCAATGGACCAATCAGCACTAACTTGACCCCGCTTGATTTTCCAATATGGGGTTATTTAAAAGAAAAACTGTATAAAACTCCTCCAACAGGATTAGAAATCTTATAAAATACGATTAGTTTTATACCGTCAAAATATATCAAAAATGTTACACGAAATCCTGAGGACAAGACCTTTTTATTGCGACATGTGTTATTTATAGGGATGTAAATGGAAATATTTCATTTTGAAATTTGTTTAAATTTCGAAATATTTACTGAAATATTTCACTTTTTCGATTATATTTCGAAATATTGAATATGGAAATATATTTAAATCTCGAAATATTTCAGTAATATTGCCCCGAAATATTTCACTTTGAAAAATATATTTTTCAATACATAAAATTGCGCTTGGTCTTTTATGTTTAACCCCGCCCCGATTCATCAGTTCAATTTTTATTTCATTGTGCAATAGTGAATGTGCTGTGTTCATGTTTGTCGCACCTCGCCGTGAATATTTTGATCATTTAGGAAAAAGATAGTTACTTATTTAAAATAAGGTAAGGTTTTTCTCATTTATTTCATAATAATCAAATTAGTCGTTGATATTTCCAATTTGGGATATTATTTAACTACTGGCGAACCTGGTCATAAATTCATAAAAGGACCCCAGTCCTCATTCCAGTGGCGTGGTGACTGGTAAGTCGAAGATTTAAAAACTCAGTTTATGACCGAGCTTTCGAACTACAGAACGAAATCGGATTTCTTTGGGGATGAAGAAATCTGGGATACTGCAAATGTTTTACAGCCATTGGTTTGGTGGAAATCGTACTATCCCGATACCGAGTTATTTAAAGTGGCAGTTAGAGTACTTGATCTACCACCAACTTCAGAGGTTGTAGAAAGATCGTTTAATATCCATTCAAACGTTCATACCAAGAGCAGAAATAGACTAACAACTAAAAGGGCCAACCAACTGGCAGATATAAAGTATAATTTAGACCTGATAAAACGAAAAAAAAAAAACAAACCCTGCTTTCACAGAAAAAAATCGTCTACAACTACAAGTGGTGAAGGAGAAGAAAGAGACGTTGTTCAAATATTTGAAGTTGATGATTTAGAAGAAATAGATGACGAGCGTACTACCTCTCACAACGCATTAGAGAAAAAACCACCATTCAACCAAATACTGATGAAATATTAGATGCTTTTTAACAAAACGAATCAAACGTAAAAATCTAATTACAGTTTTATTTACAGAACAACCACAGTCTTCCCAGTCTCACTCTCAATTATCCGTAGATGATGATACAAATAACGATATAGATATTGACGACAGTAAACCTGAAAATGACGAAACTGATACAAGCGAATCAAGTGATGAGAAATATGAGAATGATGAGGATGATGAAAATGAGGCTTCCAGTGACATCGACAGCGACAGCGGCAGCTCAGATTAGAAGATGGCCTCCCCTAAACTTACATTAGTTTAACTACAATTAATAATTATTTCTAATTTTATCTTATAAATTTAAATTACAATTAATACCTACTGTTTATAAATTTTAATAAATACAATATAATATCCAACATGATTAATATTACCTGGATCCTGGATTATTGGAGTTTTTTGACATACTTATATTTTGAGCTAGTTTCATAGAAAACAAGGCAGTAAACAACGAATTTGACGAGAGAAAGCCATATTTGGAATATTTCACATAGTGTGAAATATTTCAAAAAAATATATTTCGTGAAATTTTACATCCCTAGCTATTTATCGTCATATCAGTTAAACTTGGACATGTCTATGTATTGGTAACTTAAATATATGTAACTGCGCCCCAAGAAATGGACCTTATGCCTAAAATATCTTTTTTATGTTTTGATCCTTACGTAACCTGTAAACCTTTCTCTTTGTAATGCAATAAAAATAAATTTCTATCTATTACATTGACGGAGATATAACTGTTAATGCTTATACAATTCATTCAGATTTATTATAAGACTTTTAACATTTAATTTTTTTATGGGTTTTCTGTATTTTGTATTTCTGTCGTGCCAATCATCAGGTATGTTGCTAAGCAACAGTACACTACGTAGAATGCATTCCGACCACGATCACTACTGTAAATTACACATTCAGTGTTGTTAAACTTTAAACACGTTTTTCTCAAAAACATACTTTTAAGCATAAGGTCCTTTTCTTGGGGCACGATCACATGTGTATGTTGAGGTGGAAAAATAATCTTTATAGGAAAGAATCTGCGTTGGGTAATACATGTATATATTCGACGATCCTTAAAAGAATCTGCAATTCTTTATCGTCATCAGTCGCAATTATTACTATGACTAGTTAATAATACGAAATGAATGACGAGAATATTTCAAAGTGTATAAATATGTGTAATTATTTTAGATTTACTTATTTGTCGAAAGGGGAATAGAATAAATTATTTTAAACTGGCCACTGATTTCTCAATAAATTCGAAAGGTCAATAAATCGTTGCAAATGAAAACATTGAAAGGTCAAACGAAGAGTTGACTATACGGAGAGAATTCGTAAGGTCAAGGTACCAAATGTATTAGATAATTGTTTTAATGTTTTAAGATATGAGGTAGCATTCACAGCTCGTTCTTGAAAAATTATGATTTATGAACCAAAGGATTAATAAACTCACGCATTTTGTAATAATATTCAAATTAACCTAATATGCAAAATATTCAACTTTGAATAAAATGAAATACGACGCATAAGGCACACTATGCAACGTAATAAAACAAGTTCAAAACAAATGAAATATTTCTTCATTGCTATTTCTCAGAAAACTTCAGTCTTCTTTATTAAAACACTTATGGCACAAAGTATTAGTTCAGATGCTTATAGTGCAGTTGAATTGATTTTTTTCGGCGACAACATTCCACCTGAAATTTTATTATTGATTCTTATGTATTATGACCTTCTGATTAGGAAAAAATATTTGTGCCTAAAAATTCCTTGTGCGTCAAAAGTTATATGCACTTTTTGACGCGCTTTCACGCATTTTCATCTTATTTGCTTAGTATATCTTGTACTAGTAATCGCATGAGAATTTTAAAAATACTGGCTTATTTGGAACAAAATTATTAAAAAATATAGCCTCCATCTTGAAATAAAATAAAAAACACCAAAAATGGCCGAAAGAATCAAAATTGAATATCTTTTCTATAAGGAGTAATTTCACCAAAGTTGGCAAAAATAAAACTCACCAATCCCGGACACCGTATGTCAAATAGAACGGTCAAAGATGGCGGACGAAATAAAATTTTTTATTTTTCGTCAATTATCAAGAAGGCATTGTACTTCACTTTTTTTTCTTTTTGATTGTACGTTATTTTATGTACTTTTAGGGGATAGAGTTCATTTTTTTTCATTTTCAAAAAAGGTGTTAGTATATTGTATATTGTATTTTATAATGTATTATTATCATTATTATTATTTTTATGGCATTTTTCACTCATTCCACATCTGCGCACTCGGAGTATCTAAAATGGATGCACTGAGTGCGTGGAAGTGTGGTCGATGGATGACGGCATTATTGTCATACTCCTCACAAGGTTTCTTTTAGGAGTGCTTTCTTGTTTATTGTGCACTGAGCCTTTATGTATTTTGTATAATATTTTTTTACTGCAATAAACATATATTATTATTATCATTATAGTGCGTTTCTTTATTTTCAAAAAAGTGCATTTTTACAATTGCATTTTCTTTGATACTCCTTTTTTTTAACCAGTATTCATCGATACAAAATAAAATATACTATACAGGGTGTTTCGAGAAGATTAGGACAACGCTTAGCCGTAGATACTTGACATCAAAACAAGTCGATTTAACTCAAAAAGTAGTGGTCTAACTCCTTTCGTTTTCAAGATACAGGGTGGCGAAGTAAAAAAATTGTATTCGTAATTTGTCTCTATCTTGGAGACTATTAAACGTATCTATTTCAAAGTTGGTAACGACATGTTTTTCAGGTTGCTAATTACAATGATATTGCCGATGCCATATTTTATAGATGGCGCTAGTTACAGGACTTTAAGCCATAACTTTTTTGAGGTTAGGTTTTGGACATCGTCTTCTACTATAATCGAAATGCAATTTGGTTTCCTAAAGAAAAGGTGTACTTGTTTAAACGCGATAAAATGCACCCTTTCAGAGAAATACGTGATTTACAACTTTGTCACACACCAGTTCGAAGAAATTCAACACCCCGGGTGTTTTGAAAAGATTGGAACAACGCTTAGCGTAGACTCTTGACATCAAAACAAGTTGATTTGACCCAAAAAGTAGCGGTCTAACTCTTTTCGTTTTCAAGATACAGAGTGGTATTAAAAAAACTGTTTTCATATTTTGTCTCTATCTTGAAGAATATTATACGTATCTACAACAAGCACTATTGACGACTTCAAGACATCATACTTGACGTACACCTACTAGATAAGAAAACCGCTTTTAGGTATAATTGAATTTCCTCGAGCTGGGGTGTGATAAAGTTGTAAATCGCGTATTTCTCTAAAAGGGTGCATTTTATTGCGTTTAAACAAGTACACCTTTTCTTTAGGAAACTAAATTGCGTTCCGATTATAGTAGAAGACGACGTTCAAAACCTAACCTCAAAAAAGTTAAGGCGAATTAAATGTGTTGCCGACTGTGAATACCTTAAATGTAAAAACTTTTGTTAAATGTGAACTTTTTATTCCAAAAGAATATAAAAAAATAGTATTTTTTTTAACTGCGTTGTTTATATTAACTCCTGGCGAAGATTAGCTAATGCGACTCTACCATTTAACCAGGACGGCGCCGGCGCACAGTGGGAAAAATGTGCTCTTTTTAGACAAAAATCTGCCGACGGTAGAGATATCAATCAATTTAAATAAAAAAAAAAATGGAAAATACCCTTAAGACATTGCACTTTAGATTAATGCTGAGAGAAAGGGGCTTTGGGTTAACATAACCTAAACATTAATCAATTAAATTAATTAGTTAACCTCCTTGGTCGAGAGTTACAAATAAACATAGTAGTGTCCATGTAGATTGGATACCATATTCACTTTTATGGGATCAAAAGTTAATTGCTTAAGTTTTTTTGAATCATTTTTAACATATGAACCATAACCCTTTTAAGGTAAAATAAGAGTTGAAGGTCTAAGGTGGTGAAAATTCGAGATTCAAGTGAAGTAAAATTTAAGTGATCAAAAGTTGTTCTTCAGGGTTTTTTGATGCTGACTGATCCCATCTTTAATCTTACTCGCATCCTATCGATCCTTCAAATGAATGAAAACAAAAAAATTACGATATTCCAAATACTCGTCACTAGTTGCGTTTAGACTTAAGGATAATTTTTATCCACATGATTTTATTCCTATGCATTCAGACTAATTATTAATTATTAATTATTTTTTATTTTCGTTTTTATTTTTTTTTTATCTTTTTATTCTGAATGCACAGGAATAAAATCATGTGGATAAAAAACTATCCTTATTTTTACCTATCAGCAAAATAATATTTACAAGTCTAAACGCAACTAGTGACGCGTATTTGGAATATCGTAATTTTTAAATCAACCTGTTTTCATTCCTTTGACTGATCGATAGGATGCGAGTAAGATTAAAGATGAGATCAGCATAAAAAACCTTGAAGAACAACTTTTGATCACTTAAACTTTATTTCACTTGAATCTCGAATATTCACCACCTTAAACCTTCGACTTCTACCTTCAATCTTCAATTCCTATTTAAATTCCTCAAAGTGGTTATGATTCATACGTTAAAAACGATTCAAGAAACTTAAGAAATTAACTTATGATCCCATAAAAATGAATTTGGTATCCAATCTACATGAGCACTACTTCGTTTGTTTGTGACGCTCGACCAAGGAGGTTAATTAATTAATTTAGTTAATTAATTTTTAGGTTAGCTTAACCCAAAGCCACTTTGTCGTAGCATCACTCTAAAGTACAATGTCTTAAGGATATTTTCCATTTTTTTAAATTTAAATTGATTGATATCTCTCCTGTCGCCATATTTTTGTTCAAAAAGGGCAAATTTTTTCCACTGTGCGGCGGGATGAGATACGGTCACCCATTCAAGTGCCGGACTCGCCCGGCATGCCTTGACTTCGCCCATCGAGGTCTCACCATTAACCATTAAATTACTTTATTTATCTTTTATGTACATAGTAAGGTTGTATATGATATATATCTTATTTAATAGTATACAATAAAATGATTCAAGAACGTAACAAACGGGCATGATGCGCCCTTGCAAGGCTGATGACATGCGTTGTAATTTAATATGCAATTGCTTAAAATAGATAGGAAACTATAGGCTTGACGAGGTATGGATGTTCTTTAACCGTGCAGGAAAATTAATTCACAAAAAGGATTCGCCAATAAAACCAGTACCGTACCTCACAGCAGTATGGTAGAATGCTCCTTATTGAACTTAGGCCACATCCATTGTGCAGGATGATCATCAGAGGAGTGTAAACAGTGAAGTTTTATCTACATTATATTTTATTATAATTTTAGAGAAAAATTTAACTAGAGTGTTTGCTTCCCTCTGTTATACAAAATGATTTCAGAGGTGTACATATAATCAGCTTTTTCACTATTAATGCCCCCCTCCACATCTCAGTAATTAATCATCCTATTTCAACTAAGTTTGGATCGGTATCAATGACCTTTATTATGTCCTTTCTTAGTAAAACAAAACTTATTTCAATTACTGGCGTGTATTTTTATTAGGAAAGAAGTGGTTGATTTTTCAAGAAGTTATATTCGGTATTTTTTTATAAAAAATTTAAGAATATTTTGATTTATGGTTTTCGAATTACGGCCTCTTTAAAATGCATGTTTTAAACATTAAATAGAATAGTTTAAGGGCATTAACGACCCTAGAAAATTTATTACTACAGTTTGTAGAATAAGGTTCGGCCACGCTTGCTACCCAAAACATCTAAATAGAGTTGGTACTTAACTCAGACATTTGTAGTACATGCGGCACCACGGGTCACCTGGATCATATTTTCTTTAATTGTCAAAATCATCAAATGGCTACTAATGTTAGGTTGGTTGAATTTTGTTGGGTGGCTTTGGTGGTGTGCCAATCAGCCAGCCTTAGCTACTAATGTTATGTTAAAACTTAGTTGATATTAATGTTCCTTTTTCAACAAATTAATCTATTGGCCCTTGAAAATATGCAAATTTACAACGTGTTAGTTAATTTTTTGAACACTGTTAAACTGTTGCTTTGATTAGGTTAGCTTGGTATTCCTTAATTGTCTTTCCTATGGGGCTCGTGCACCGTTTGACAGCTTGGAGGTCACACAACACTTAACCTCAATCATTCTTCTTTTTCTAGTGCTGTCCCATTAACAGAGGTTAGTGATCATTAATAAATGCAAAATTCCCATCTGTATTTTTTTGCTATCAATTGCTATCAATTAGTAAAGTATGGGGCTTGCGCACCGTTTGACAGCCGACATTCTTGGAGGTCACACAACCCCGTTAACCTCGTTAACCTCAATCATTCTTCTTCTTCTAGTGCTGTCCCCTTAAAGGGCTCGTGGACCGTTTGACAGCCGACATTTTTGGAGGGAGGAGAAGGAGACACAACCTCAAATTTTCCGGTTTTTCCATGTGCAGTTCGTAGTTTTCTTGTGATTGTGACGTTGTGTCTCGTTCTCCTCCCTCCAAAAATGTCGGCTGTCATACGGTGCACGAGCCCTTTAAGGGGACAGCACTAGAAGAAGAAGAATGATTGAGGTTAACGAGGTTGTGTGACCTCCAAACTGTCAAACGGTGCACGAGCCCCATTGTGAGATATACCCCCTTCCCGTGGTCTACCTGCGTAATGTTATAATAAAAAAAATGTCCTGACAGACCCCTGGACGAGAAGAGAGTGTCTTTGTAATATATCCTTTGTGTCTTTTCTACTGTCGTGTTAGGATAATTTAGGGAATTAATTAGGCAACAAATATATATTATATAATTGGCTAGTGGAGAAAATCCAGTGCCACAAAAAAAAACATTAAATAACCAATAACCTGAAAACGAATTGTTTTGCGAAAAAAAAATAATTTCTCATTTTTTATTTAAATTAACTTTTTCTATCATCCACGATCATTGACATTTTCAAATATTGTAGGCCAAGAATTTTCACTGAAAAATTACTAAAAATTTTGAACATCAGCCCTGTAAATTATTCGAGCACTAGGGATTAGCGAATTGGAATTTATCGATAATATGGTGTTGCAAAAAAAGTGAATTTAAATAGAAAATGAGGAATTACTTTCTAAAACCAATTCCTTTCCAAGTTATTGATTATTTAATGTTTAAAGCATATAATCTTAAATGAGAAGTAATTCGAAAACCATAAATCAAAATGTTATTAAATTTTGGATATAGAGGTTCTACAGCATGCTGGTCGATAATATCGTATTAGTTTTTCTAAAAGAATGTCTAATATAAAATATAATTTATAGAAAAACCGACCATTTTATTTCTTAATAAAAATGCACGCCAGTGAAATAAATTTTGTTTCACTCAGAAAGGACGTCTTTGATACCGGTCCAAATTTGGTTGAAATCGGATGACTAACAAGCTAAAAACGTACTCTTCGCCTGTTCACTGAACTTTTTATATAATTTTTTTTTTTTTTTTTTTTTTTTTTTTTTTTTTTTTTTTTTTTTTTTTTTTTTTTTACGGCATCGACTGCTGTGGTCATTAGCCGTTTTTTATATAATTGTTACACATTCTATAGGATACTCTTCGCAGTTTTTTGTAACTAATGTTAGTTTTAGACATTTTTAATTTTATAGTACGAACTTAGTTGGTAATAAAAAGATTCAGTGTCAAATAAAGTAAAAATTAAAAAAAACCATACCAAACCCCATTTGGGTTTCGAACCGGGGACTCTTAGACTTCGAGTCAAAAGCGTAAGAACTACACCACCACCTTCCTTACTCGTAAAAAAATGTAAAAATTTTTTCATTATAAGACACGAGCTAAAATCATAATTTCACGGTTGTATATTACATTATGAGATGTATGTTTGTAAAATATATAAATATTTAGATATTGAAATGAAATATCATTCCACTAGTGGTTAAAGTAAAAAATATTTTGAGGTTTCTGGTTCTTGTACACACACTAAATCACATTTTTTTTCATCCCCTTTAATAATGGGGTGGGGGTGGTAATGGGGGTGGCTAATGTCAAAATTTTTTTTGAGACCTTAGCTTCTCTTGTATATACTAAATATCAATTTTATGAACTCTCACCTGCTTGATTTACCTATTTACTCCAAATTTACCCCAATTTACCCCCCAACCCTTCGACCTAACAAGATGAAAATATAATCTAATTCTAGATCTCGTTAAAGTACATATGTGTACCAAATTTCAAGTCAATATCTCAAACGGTTCCAGAGTAAACGTGCGCACAAAAAAGTTACAGACCGACAGACCGACAGACAGACAGAAATTTTTTTTCGCTCAAACTTGAAATCTCGACGTTTCATGACATTCTAAGTCTATTTGAACAATAAAAATTTTTAAAAAATTTTTTGTCGTTACTATACTTCCACTGGATGTGGAAGTAAAATTAAAGTCATTCAATCCCATCAATCTGTCTGTCTATCTGCCTGACTATCGGTATGGTGTCCGTCTGTCTGTTGGCGTTATATTTACAGAAATATTTTATGGAGAAAAATTATATTTGTTAGGGTATTAATTATATTGTTAAAAGTATTTGGCATGTAACTAACACAGTTGCAAAGAAAGCAACCTACTATATTTTTAGTGAAAATATACAGTGTGGTCATCTTAAAAAAGTAGTCAATTAAGAAAACAATGGAGGAAAATCACATTTGGAATGCAGTTGGCAATAGTGATAAAGAAAGAAACTTTTCGTAGGTTAAACGATATATGAAATTCATCTTGAAAAATTGTTAGAAGATATTTTTAATAACACTCTTATGAAACAAATGAGAGTTGCATTGGTGCATTGCTGACACGAATATTTATTTAAACAATTATAATAAAAAATTATTGAGTATGTATTTAATCTCAGGGGCATAATGTAAAGTGCATCGAGCGGTATACGAGCAAAATAATAATCTAATGGGTATTTGTAGTCGGCCACGCCCGACTGCAACATTTACTCGTTATGTTAATAATATAAAATACATATAACGCTATGTAATAAAACTGACAATTCTATTTTGTTGAAATTGATACATCCTAAACGTCTGTTTGATATTAGCTAAGTCATGTTTTGCCACTTTTTGATGATTATTAATATGTGAGTTTTCGTAACGGTTGAGATTACACAAAGAAACATGTTATAATAACACATTTCTTCTTCTTTTGGCATCCTAACCCAGGGTGGATCTTTGCCTGTCAGGCTATTTTCTTCCATTCTGTTCTCTCTTAAGTTTTTCTTCTCTAGTTTCTAATATTCATAGCTCTCAGGTCATCTCCTACATTGTCTATCCATCTCATCTTAGGCCTTCCTCTTCTTCGTCTTCCAACAGGTTTCCACTCATATATTTTCTTAGTTACTCTCGAGTTTTCCACTCTGTTGACATAATAATATCCCAGCCGTGTTAGTCTTTGACTTTTATATATTTAATAATGTCACTTCCTTTATTGATCTGATTCAGTTCAGCATTCATGCGGATTCTCCAGATTCTCCATGTTTCCTCACCTCTTTTTGTCATGGTTCAGGTCTCACATCCATATGTTACTACAGGTCTAATTAAGGTTTTTGTATATTTTTGTTTTCGTATTTTTATCTAATAGTCTAATTGTTATTAACATCGATTTTCACTGACTATGCGTGCCTTGATTTCACTGCTTATGGAAATGATTTGGTTAACTTCCACTCCTAAGTATGTAAAGGTTTCCATGCGTTCAAGGTTATAGTTTTCGATTTCAATGCTGTTGTTATTGTTGGTTGGCATTCTTTTCACTTCCATGTATTTTGTTTTATTTTCATTAACTATAACACCTCTCCTTTGTGACTCTTGATCAATTTGAGTAAACGTTTCCTCTAACTGGGTTTTATTTCTGCTGATAATAGCTACATCGTCTGCATACTTAAGATGATTTGATTCCAATATAACCTCTGTAATTGGTGTTTTTCATTACAGCTTCAAGTACCAAGTTGAAGAGCATGCTTGAGAGTTCGTCGCCTTGTCTTACTCCTAGATTAATGTCGAAAGTTGATGATAATTCTCCGTCTACTCTAACAGCCGCCTTTGATCCGTCTAATATCATCTTTATCAATCTTATATATTTGTCGGATATTCCAAGGATACGAATATATTGTAACATTTGTCCGCGTTTTATACTGTCAAATGCTTGCTTAAAATCTATATATATGTTATAAAGATCTATGTCGTATTTGTAAGCTTTTCCTTGCATTATTCTTAATATAAATATATTTTCTGTTGTTGATCTATTCGACCTGAACCTGCATTGATAATCCCCTATTATTTCTTAGGAGTAGACTACTAACCTATTATGGATAATACCAGATAGTACTTTGTATATTTCATTTAGCAATGTAATTGGCCTATAATTTTCACATTTTAATTTGTCACCCTTCTTATGGATTGACTGTATTATTCCCACAGTCCATTCTTCTGGCATTTGTTCCTGTGTCCATATTATTGTTATTAAGTTATGGATTCTTCTCCATAGTTCTGATCCTTCGTTCTTTATCAGCTCTGCCGTGATTCCGTCCACACCGGGTGGGTGCCTTAATGTTTTTCAGTTTTCTGATTACGCATTCTACCTCTTCGAAAGTTGGATTCTGGATGTTGAGTTCTGCTGTATGGTAGTGTAGTGTCTCATTTTCATTATTGTCTACGCATAATTTCTCCTTAAAGTATTCTCTTCATTTATTTATTATCTCTTGTTTCTCTGTTAGTCCTTTTCCTTGTTTATGTTTGAATGCTGTTAGTTTTGGTCTAAATACCTGTGTGTTTTCTATTATGCTTTTGTACCACTCTGTTGTCTTTCCTATTATTGTGTTCTAGTATGTTCTTCACTTTCGCCTTGATTGCTTCTCACTTCTTTTTTCTACATGTTCTATTGACTTTTATTTGTTCTTCGTTGTATATTATTCCTAGTGTTTCTTTGCAGTAGCTTTAGCCTTGCCTGTCTTTTTTCCTCTACTGCTTGTCGACATTCATCATTATACCACTCTGCGTTTATTTGTTTTTTTGGCATCTCCAATAACTTCTCTTGCTGTGTCTGTTATGATATTTTCCAGCTGGTTCCATTAGGTTTCTATATTGTTGCCTTCCATGAGTTCTTCCGACTTTATCCGTATGTTCGTTTGGTACTGTTCTTTATTTGTTGGGCTTCTGAACTTATCTACATTTCACTTTTTTGCAGCGTACAATTTTTGCCCTTGCTACTACTGCAATCCTTTGTCTCAGTCTGGCTCCTACGAGGTAATGGTCCGAGTCCAGGTTCGCTCCGCGAAACCTTCGGACATTGCATATGTCAGTTGCCCATCTTCTTGATATGAGGATGTGGTCTATTTGATTCGCAACGTCTGTTCCTGGGATCTTCCATGTTCCCTTATAAATATTATTTCTTTGGAAATGTGTACTAGCAATATAGTTACTTGCAGTTGCGAATTGTGCTACTCTGATCCCGTTGTTACTAGTTTCATTATGTAAACTATATTTTCCAAAGATATTTTGAAATACTTCTTCTTTTCCCAGTTTCGCGTTGAAATCTCCCAGCGTTATAACTGAATCATGTCTTTGCACTCTTTCACATACTCCATGCAACTCCTCATAGAAAATGTCTATTTCTTCTTCATCTGCGTTTTCTATTGGTACGTACACATTGACGAATGTAACATTATGTAGCTTACCTTTTATTCTTATTGTACATATTCGCTCCGATAATAGGATAAATGCTATAACATGCATACGCATTCTTTTGTTGAATCCTCTTTCTCCTTGTCTAGTTTAGTGCCCAGAGTAGTATGCTGAGAATGTGTTTTTATGTATTTCTCCTCTTGCTTTCCATCGTATTTCCTGTAGAGCTACTATCTCCATTTTATATTTTTCTAATTTCTCTGCCAAATTAATCATAGCTCCTGCTCTCAAGAAGGTTCGCACGTTCCATGTTCCAATTTTCAATTCCATACTCATATCTTTTATTCGTTGCATAGTTCGTTTTTGATATATCAGTCCGGTTTCATTAGCCTTCGTATTCACATTTGTAATTTTTCTAAGGAAGGGTTGTTAGCCCTGCGCTCAACCCCCAACCTGGAGGACCAGGGACTCCTCTTCTGTTGGGATTTCTATACCTTAGCCGATTTGCTCCAGTTTTAGGGCGCTGGAGACTCGCTCCTCTCTCGTCTGCTACATACCGCACGCCTATTGTGTGCCTTGTATCCAGGGGCCACTGTATTCGATTTCACGAACTCCTGACTCGTTCGTCCGGAACCAGTGGGCTTCTCTCAGACTTTTAGTTCTGCCTAAACATCGGCAAACTAGGCAGATTCCGATACCCTGTATCGACCTTTTTTTTTTTGACCCTCTTAACATAATAGCACATTTACATGACTGCAATTAATACCTTGTACATATTTCTTTATAATTACTGCGCACATTATTTGATTTCATTTTGATAATGGTTGTTATACTGTCACTAAATTGGCTTAGTTTCTGTAGCCCGTAAAAGGACGTACCAATAACCTAATAATTACTTTGGGTTTAAGATGGCATTTAATGGCATATGAACTTAATTTAATAGTAAATTCTTTGCTTTTTGTTAAGTTAACTCAAGCTTCACACGAATTTTGTTCCGCAGGTATGATGGCAGACAGGTTTTTTTCGAACAATTTATGATGTCAATAATTCATAAAAAAATTTCATCGTTAATAATTTCAGACAACGACACTATATTTTTTTACCTAGCTGAGACACTTCTGTTGAGCCTTGTCCCGCACGTACCCTGGCAGACAATGATCTTCACTATTTATGTCACAAAAATAGTAGAATAATGTTAAAAAGAATGCCAATAAAAATTGACATAATATTTCTGTCGCTGTCTCCCGGGCTATTAGCTGTCTTGTACTGATGAGTAATAACTAATCCGATACATCAATCTCGACACAATTAAACATTTGAAATTACTTTTTGTTCATATTTGTAGTTTTACGTAATAAGTATCAACACAGAATTTAGCAACTTATCGCATTACCTTCAAACGGTATAAATATCAGTTGACAGCTAACCTTTTTTATTAGACAAATGCCTCTGAAAGTGTCGCTTGTCAATAGTCAATAAAACGTACTACTTTAATAAATACTTAAACAGCTGCATTGAATGTATTAACATCCATATATGTATCGAATCTTTCTATTATTTCTTTTCTGAATTATTAACAAACTACATATCGTAGACGAGGCCATCTTACCTTTGTTAATGCCGAATATTTAAATGTAATGTTATGTAAGGTTAATGTTACTTAACGTTTAATAATCGGTATACTAACAAATGTATGTAATTATAATTTCATGTTAATTAATACATTGATACTCTTTCTTACATGTAATATGTTATTTATGTAGCGAATTAGACATAAAAACGCCAATTAAATTTGTATAATTACCGGCAAACCAGTTCGTTAAACCATTAACAAAGACTAATAAATGTTAAACAGAGTGTGTGTAAATAAAATTGACAGATATTTTTAATTGTAGTGGAATTAGTTATTGTAAAAAAATCATTTCTTGGCATTCTATGGACTATTTCTCGCCAGTCATATAATCTAAGTCTAAACCCAGTTTGATCTTCTCTTCAACTGCTAAAGTTGCAGCTGATGCAGGTCATCACAAAAATGCTTCATTAGTCCAGATACTTGGGCCTATAAGCACAGTAGCTATACATGAACACAAAACACATAGCGGACAACCATTAAATCCAAAACTAAGGAAGGAATGCAGACAATATTCATTACCCAACGTCACTGACAGTGTCAAAGCTGGAGATCGACCTCAATAAATGACAGATAGTGTTATCAAACATGCTCGCCACACAACACGCTTTAGCCCACTGCGCTACTGCTAATTAAACTTACTTAGTACTTAAATCAGAGACTCTCATAACATTCTAATTCATATTCATATACGGTATAAGTTTATTATAAAAATATGTTTACTTTGCATCCTGTGGGTGAGTATAATCCATATAAATCAAACTGATATTTCAATTTGAAAAACTTGATATGAGCGTTGATGAAATGAAATAATGTAAAAGTATAATTATTTTCTTAGTTGGCCACGATTTTGCCTATTTCTTCGATTACTTTCCATTTCTGTCTCGGCATTCGACCTATTAGCTCCAGCACAAATGAGAGCGAAGATACTATTGGGTGTGTTGTACCATCTGTTAAGGTCTTTCCTAACTCTAGGACGCTTTCTAATGGCCCTTGGAGTGTTATTACTAATTCATCCCATTCAGCGATTGTACCAAGTCAGGAAATCTGCAGAGATAGTCCCTTATCCCTTACAGTAGAAATAACTAACATTGGTACCGTTCTTGGGTATAGCAGGAATATTCAACAACCCAACCTTCAATTCTCTGTATCATGCGGTTGCGGACCACTACGTAGACTGCACCATAATCAGGTGGATATCGAGAATGTTGAATCCCATGACATTGAAATGACAAAGCGTAACAAAACGGTCAGGGACAATGGGGGTGAGAGTGTCCGTAGAGAAAGGTACTGCCACAGTTATTGTAAAACTCTATGCTCGATGAGCTACTGAATCAAATTAAACAAAGCAGTCTTCATGAGAAAAAAACAATTATTTCAAGGCTCATGATGCAAAAGCTCTCAACGTAATTTAGGTTTGGTTTAACATATTCTGGGTCTTTGTCAACTCCGGCAAGACAAACTTAATACCTCACAAAAGGGAGAAAAATATGCGATTTTTATCTATCTTTTCGTATGGATGCACGGTTGTGTCTTTCTCGTACAGTCAGGTATCTAGGGGTACATCTAGACCGCCAAAACGTCGCAGAAAGCCACATGAAAACTCAAATGAGAAAAGTCTACGCATCATCTGAATAAGGCCACTCTTTGACCATTTTCTGATATGGTAAAACCCCTCAAAACATATGCTGCCTTGGTGTCGTGCCACTTGCAGAACAACATCACAATTAGGTCTTGCCTATGCCAAGTTCAAAAATTTAGTCTGCGTGGAAATAACATATGCAATCAGAACCACTAGAACGATTGCAATGGAGACCAAGTCATCACTCGTTCAGAGAATATCCAATAGGCGCCAAACTACTTGTTAACTATTCCATGTACAGACGTGCTCTCTTATTGAGGTGACTGGGAATACGTTAAAAGTTATCTTCTTAGTCCCAGGACTCTGAAATTGTATACAAGACAATTAAAGGCACATGAGAGAACTGGCACTGGCATACACGGAGTCAAGAGTTCGTATATCGGCGCCGCTTGGAAAGTATTACAAGAAGGTATATGCCATTCTTCTATGTGCAAGCGAGAATCTCAGAACAGGTTTCGTTGACAAGCATATTTACATATCCGGTGACAGCCCCTGATAAATCTGAAGTCTCTTGTATCAAACAAAATGCCATGCAAGCTGATACTGAATCGTCAAACCATATTGGCTGACATGTATGAACTCAGTGCCGGAGCATAGTGACCAAAGAGATGACAATGAAAGAGCAGGGAGGAAGGACGAGCAAAAACTTCTTTCCCCGGCCCTGAGCCAGCTCCTTATTTGCCAAGAACTCTGATTTAATCAGAGCTGATAGACTCGGCTATGGCACAGTTCAACAATCATTGAGCTAAGCTTCCTAGATAAAGTAGTGAAGGCAAAGGTCTTCAATAGACCCCACCGTAAAGTGGTTGCTGGGATCGATATAGCATGAATAAGACCCTGACAATAAACACTGTTTTCTAAAAAAAAACACTAACATAATGAGGTTGAACGATGATGACATTAGTAAGATGTGTGGAGTGAAGGATGAAATCTTCACTCATATTCTATACAATTGCATACAAGCGTCAAGGTATGGGTATCCAAAAGTTAGTCTTTGCTACCGAAGGAATAAGGGAATGTCCCTGGAACAAACTGCTATTTTTTGTGGAGAGAATCAGTTTTTTTTGAAAATTTCATGCGTCACGAATGTACAATGGATCGATAAACGTATCGGGGATTTTCTGATTCTTTGGCGTACCTAATAATGGTGTCCTATTTCGCTTTCATTTCTTATCTAAGTAATAAGCTAGCTTATATGTTATTTTAAATTGATTGAATATATTCCGATTAATATATTAATAATTTTGATGTATGAAATACTTAGTGAAATTTTACTTGGTACTCTCTAGCGATATTTTTCAAATTTGTTTTATTTATTTACAATAATACGTCACAGACAATAATCATAGTACGTTAAAGTTTAGTCGAATCACTTTGTATACGGTTTCACCAAAACCAATAATGACTATGTATAACAGTTTGCATGTAACTATGTGGAATTTTGTTTTTATATACAGATAAGTTACAAAAGGGCAAGTGACTGATGGAATGATATGCTATGGCGTGACACCATCAATATGACGACCACGATTAACTGTCGACAACTTCATAAAAAATTACATTATATATTAAACATTTACTGTAGGTATACGTTGACCTGAAAATTATTTGTTTAATTGCTACTAAAGTAAAAAAAATAAAATGTTATTGCTTATAATTCTACTTAACTGATAAAAATGCGAATAACTTATTCCATCAATATTCAGTACCACACATGAGGAAAGCCGAGGAAAATTTATAACCTTGAAACATACCTTTTATTTGTGGCAAATATGTTGCGAATATGAAACGATGAGAATCATCATTCTTAAAAAATATTTATTAGTTGTGAAATAGTTATTTACGTAACCACTTATATAATTTTATTTGACGAATGAAATATTTGCCAAACGAGCGAGGAAAGCGAGCGAGTTTTGCAAATTGCGTGAGTCAAATAAAATTACTTTTCATAACGTGTTAAGTACAAAATTTTATCTAATCCAGCTTTAAAATAGAAAAGAAATAGCAATTTATTTTGAATACTATTTTGCGGTTTCAAACACAGCTACGCTTGTAACCGTACAAATAAATTCTGTGTTTATCGCTTTACCTAGGCGTTACTGTGGATTGACATTTATATATTAACAAAGTTTACTTGTCAATCTGCTGAATGTTTTGAAGCAGATTAAATCGAAAATAATTGATTCAGATATTTATATTCCATCTGTTATAGAACAATCGGCTAATTTAGCACTAAATTCAATAACACCTGGTAAATAAAAAAGCAGGAATGAAGAAGTATATAAGAAATTTGAAAATTGGTGTCAAAAAATGGGTTTAATTATTTATCAGTTACGTAAAAATTCATTCCATAACTATTTATGTAATGAAACTGTCAGTTATGAAAAAGGTGATGTTTCATAACGTCAAAAAAATATTTGAAATTTGACATTTCATAACGGGGTTAGATAAAAAATAATATTTCCTTTATACAATGAAATTAAAAACGTAAAATAGAATTTTTGCTAGAAAATTGTAATTTTACTCTAAAAAAAAATAATTAATGAAAAAATATGATGGAAGGCAATAATATTTGGCATGTACAACTGTCAAGGAAGAACTCTGCCATTATTTTAGTGAAAACTGTGCGGGCTGGTCAATATAAAAATAACACCGGCACACAAAAAAGTCGTGAACCTGAAACAAAACAGCGCGCAAAAATACATACATTTTGATAGGTTTTGTTTCAGGTTCACAACTTTTTTTTGCACTGGCACACGCCCAAAAAAAAGTCATGATCCTGAAACAAAACCTGTCAACCTGTCAACTTGTCACGTATTTTTGTGGGCCGAATCCGAATCTGTCATCAAATTTGGCATATGTCATCGGAATTTTTTGTTGAAAACTGAGAACGTTTGACTTTCGTCAAATAGTCCAGTGCAATTAGGTTAAGTTAGGTTAGGTTTTTTTTTTTTAATTTACGGTATAACCGTAAATTAAAAAAAAAATCTCAACGAAAAAAAAATTATCGGAATTTTTAAATATTTATTTTAAGAAAATAATGATTGTTTTAGTTTTGTAGGTTGTTTATAAAGAATTTGTAAGAAAAATGAAACTTAAAATTAATTTGAAGATGACAGAAGCTCCAAAAAGCGAAATAAATGAAAGAAATGTTAAATAATTCAAGTAGGTACATCATTTTTTTATGGAAAATAATTTATTAAAAACTTATACTAAATAGTAATTATTATAAATTTTAACGACATAAATAATTATAAATTTTTATTACATGTAATAAAAATTTATAATTATAAATTATAAATTAATGACAAATATACCATATCTTAAAGCTAAACGTTATTTTAAAGTTTAAAGTTAAATGTATTAAATTTTGAATGAAACTCGGCTTCGCCTCCTGGTTAACTTCACATGCGTTTCGTTATATAATGTTCATATCAAACTAGTATCATTAATAACTATTATATATTGAAGTTACATTATATACAACGTTAAAATAACTGATGCTTTCCACTTATTAAAATACACTGACGTTCTAAACCTACAGGTAAAATAAATGGTAGATGTTGACGTTTTTTTAACGTTTTTCTACTCATCTATCTTACTTAATGCATTAAATTTGCCTGCTTACCACGTAGTTTGTTGCAGAAGTTATTTGTAGATGGCGATACATACAAACCACTGGCGATAATTTGTCATGTTTTAGCTTATACTCTTATGAATTTATAGAAATTAAAAAACAAATTCTTTCAGGGAACAACGATTTATATGGACGGATTTTATAAGGATCGGATTAAACATCATTATTTTGTGGCTCGGGATACAACGTGGTTATATCAGTTGTTTTCCAATCATATCAATAATAATGTTAATACTGATCCCAATAAGAACACAAACGTTTAAAAGACGTTAAAATTAAGAATAACCGAACGTTTAGTAACCATTGTATTACGACGCTGAATCAACAGACGAATGTCGCGCGGTTCAACGTGTATTTCAAAGTATTTTATAACACTTTTGTAACGTTATATTTAACGTTGAATTTGATCGTTAATTAACGTTATATGATGACGTTTTTGTAACGTTACATCTATAATATTACTTAACGTTGAATTTGACCGCTAGTTAACGTTATAGAATGGCGTTTTTGTAACGTTGTCTATAATATTACTTAACGTTGAATTTGATCGTTAGTTGACGTTGTTAAATCGTTAAATAGCGGTCAAATTCAACGTTAAGTAATATTATAGACATAACGTTACAAAAACGTCATCCTATAACGTTCACTAGCGGTCAACTTCAACGTTAAATAATATTATAGACATAACGTTACAAAAGCGTCATCCTATAACGTTCACTAACGGTTAAATTCAACGTTAAGTAATATTATAGATGTAACGTTACAAAAATGTTATGAAATATTTTGAAATACTACACGTTGAACCGCGGGACATTCGTCCGTTGATTCAACGTCGTAATACAGTGGTTACTAAACGTTCGGTTATCGTTAATTTTAACGTCTTTTAAACGTTTGTGTTCTCATGGGGATTTAACAACTATTTTAAATTTTCAATTCGTTATTAATATTTATTCTTTCTAGACTTTTTATTACATTATAAATTATGGAAAAATTGTCAAGAAACATAAAATAAACGACGAAATCCTGCATTTTTGGTGCCAAAACTACGCATATTTATACGATAATAAATATTTATTTGAATAAAATTTGTAACTAATTCTTTCTTCTGTTTTACAGTACTTGTACTTCAAAAAATTGGTGTCTATAGCCAGCATGTTAGAATTGGAGTCATATGGACCAATACGAAGTTTTCCTATAAATATGTCAGAGTCCTTAGAGCTTACAAATATTGATCGAAATAAAATTTCTTGAAACTGCGGTGTATTTTTTCATCGTTTTCCGAAAAGCCTTTTTTCTCCCGCGATTTGCACATTTTACTAAAAAACCAAGAGTTGTTGCAATTTTTCGATCAAATCCGATACTTTTTTGCACTATGATGTACCTGTAGTCCTGTTAAAGGCCAACACCGTGATCTCGGAATCGGAAGCAAAATGGAGTATGGCCTAGAACCTTCTAACACGAAGGAAAAATAACAATCTACCTCAGATAGAGCGCTATATACATGCAAGAAGTTTTTATGGTTAGCGGGAACACGGGGAAATAAGGATGCAAGAAAATCTCTTGGAAGCAATAAATAATTAGTCGAGGGTTTTGGGAGTTAAAATCGGGACTTTTTAAACAAATTTTAGCTTTGGAGTACAAAATGCTTCGGTAATGTACAAACACATTGTTTAGATAAATCAAGTTTCAAGCTCACGAAATTTTAGTACAGCTTAAGTAGCGCACATGCTTTGAAGTACCTAATTTTTTAAATATTTGTCCTGGGCATGGCCAGTTTAAACAAATATGTCTGCTGAGAAACCATTCTCTGAGCATCAAATGGCAGAAAATTAAGTATATAAATTCAATTCAGAGCGATATCAGTAACAATGACATTAATAAATATAATGAACAAAACTGGGCCTAGATTATATCCTTGTGGGACACCCGAAGTTGGCAAAACCTCGATAGACCCTATGACTACAGTTTAAAACATGTTGTATTCTGTTGTCAAGGCAGAATGACAAGTAAATAATAAGGTCATTTAAAAATCCGAAAATGTTTAATTTGCAATAGAATACTCGAATGCTACTAATATAGAATTATGAACACAATCTCTTTTTATTCCATAAATCTGTTACAACTAATTTATGACATGAAAATAAGTATTATCAAAACTCCAAGCTGCCCTATAAAAGTGCAATTTATTAAACGAACCGACATTTATGATGACCACAAAATATGAAAAATTCATGAAAGGCACGTAATGATTCCCCTGCTATAAATTTCAGTAGTAATTCTTCATAAACGATTAATCGATGTAGAAATAGGTCAGTTACGTGCAATCACATGTGCTTGCAGTGCAACATGTGACTGGATTTAATAAGCTGAGCATGATATTCAAAACGGAAAGCTTTTAGAGGGTACGTGCCATGGTATAACTAAAACACTTTTGCGCTGCAAATAAATGTACGTTCTGTTTCAACGCAAACGTGTTAATGGAATAAATACGTATAGTAAGAATTTTCAGATTTGTCCTTAATATTTCTAGTCTTTTATCAGCATGAAACAACTTAGACAAAAATTAATTAGAAATGTTCACATTTTAGATATTTTAGAACATTTAGATTAGATTACAGGTAACTTGTTACGGCTTGAGAGAGCCATAATAGACCAGATGGTCGCAGTGGAAGGTCTGTTACTAGTCCACTTACATATCAACCTAGTCTAATCTACGACTTGAGACATCTCCCTTCGCCTCGACTTTAGAAGATCATTTCTAAAGAATCCTGGAATTATCCTTCCTGAAAGCTACCACTTCCGAAGATGCTAAAATTGCTAATCCTAAGCATTGCATATTTATCTGATGTAGCTCACTTTGTTCTGATGAAAGGTAAGTGCATATATATTAATATTTTCTTGTGATGACCTCGAAGGTTGGGTTAAAATCATGATCAAAACAGCGAATTTTTAGCCACAGGTAAAAATGTTGATTGATTGATTTTCCAGTGTGCAGTAGGCATTGCTGCCACTCGAATAATATACCGCTGGGCCTGCTACTCCCACGCTGGATTGGATTTGGGTCATGCTTGTTATCAGCAGCGAGGGCCACATAACACATGGTATGAGTATGCAAGGAGCAGTGTAGGTGTTTTTGGAATGCATGGCCGCATTGTGTCGTGATATGGAGTGTTTGTGTTCCTTCTTTTGTGTTTCTGCTTCTACAAATCTTCTTCTTCTAACTCTTCCATTTCTGATTCTGGTAGAATTGCGATTTCTTTGAGGTATTAATTTTTTTTCCTCGCTTTTCTTTCCCAGTATGCTTGGTTCTTTCCTAGTTTCTTTACGATCAGGGACGGTTTTTAGCATACTCTTAAGAAATATAACATATATATCTACACTCAAAGAAACTGATAGGTAAATTCAACCAAAAAGAGCATATGAAATCACGCCTATCTAGTTTCATAGTTAAATCAATCAGTAAAGAATAGCCATACAACTTTATTTGTTTTCGTAAACAAATAGTAGTTTAATAATCATATCTTCTTGTAACAAATTAAATAGTACAATGACATTTTTTTATGTTCACTAACCATTTTCAATTTGGTCTACAATTAAATAGTACCACGACTTTGTTTTTTGTTCACCAACTAATTTTTAGGTTGATCTACACTTTATTGTATGATGAAGTTTTTTTTGGTTAGCCAAAATCTCAGTATTGAGACATCAGACCACCCAAACCAAAGATTAGAGATAGTTTATAAGATCCATCCAAATATATCGATGATTCCTGAGAGAATTTGAACACTGCAATCATGTTATTAATTTTCTATAAATTCATAAGAGTGCAAGATAATGCATGATGGATTATTGTTAGTGATTTGTATGTGGCGTCATCTGGGAATGATTTCTGTAATAGGCTACGTGGTAAGCAAGCAAATTTTATGGTAATTCTTTTAGAACTTCTAGAAGACGACAATAATATTGGTTTGTCTACCAAGTACAAAAGTACAGCGAAATAATACTGGGTTAGAATTACAATTCGATTATAGTTAAAAATAAAATATACTATTATCTAGTTTAATTTGACAGAATTCAACAAAATAATAGTCAGACGAACAAAATAATAGTCTTATTCATCTGTATTTTAAGTTAATGTTTGTTTTGTTGTACGACAACTTTTTATTAATTAAAATAACAATCACCTCTTGTTTAAAAATACCATCAATATAGTTTGGTTTAACAAAATTAACGATATTGTTAGTTAACCATTTTTTTTTTGTTGAATTTACCCATACTATTTCTTTGAGTGTACTACCCAAAAAATGTTTCCCATTTCGTTAACGGTTTAAGGTTTACTTGCTTAAATGAAACAATGAATAAAGAAGTATTAATCTTCTAAGGACCATCACCATAAATTAGGTATGAAAGAAAGCCGCTTCTGGCTGCCATCCATATCGCTCGATACGTTGTTTTGGCTTCAATGGAACTGTCGTATCAGCGAATTCATAAAAACGACTAAAGGAATATTCAAAAGAAAAAAATTTTGCTGCACTTGAAATTTTGCTGCCCTGGGCACCCGCCCAGTGTGCCCAGTGGTAAAACCGCCACTGCTCACGATCCTCTCGATTGTTTTCCATGTGTAGCATGGTCTTCTTATTTTTAGTTTGTTTCTGCTCAATAGCGCTTTCTTCAATAGGTGTGTTGGGTCCCTTCTTTGGACGTGTCACGATTGCCACTGTGCCACACTTAGTGTGGCACAATCCCACACAAAAAAAGTCATCTGCGCGGGGGTACTGACCACACCTATCCCTTGTATTTTGAGCCGCTGAACACGAATCTGATCTTAGTTTTTCCCCAGCGCGTCAGGTTTTTCTTTTAACAGCAAATAAATATATAAAAATTAGACTTTTTTGCTTTAAAAAAAACCTGACGTATAGGGGAAAAATTAAGGTCAGATTCATGTTCAGTGGGTCAAAATACAAGAGATAGGTATGGTCAATACCCCGGCGCAAACAACTTTTCTTTTTTGTGGGCCTGTGTAATTTATATTTTGTCTTGTGTCTTTAATAGACTTGTAAAGCCAAAATTATGCACTATAGCAAAATCATGCCTGTAACATGCCAATAACCTTTATTAAACTATGTAAATGCTCTTCAAATTATGCGAATGCCGAAATAATCGATGAATTATGTATGTAAATATATATATCTGGATATTTTATGTATTAAATTTGTATTTCACTGACAATATTCAAGACAAATTAAATTTATTGATTTGAGCACGTATCTTGAATTTGATTAAATTTTTATTACAGTAGCTGTAGGAAAAAATATTCGTGACGTTAAATTTACTTATTCTTTTTTTGTAATAATATATTCCTTGAGAATCAAAATGACAAGTTGTAGCTGTTTTAATAAGCACGATAGATATATAGATGAAGTGGTTTTATGTGAAAATTATATACGAATGTATGCCCGACATATGATGCTACATCAACCAGTGGCAATATATTAAAGTTCTCTGAATGTGCATGTTTTTATAGATGTTGTTTTCGTCGTCGAGTATATAATTGTATATTTTAAAAACTAAATAGGTACAAATATTCTTGACAACCATGCTAAAACACTTCTGCCATTCTCCAAGATTTTTAAAATTTTGTAATAAATACCACATTTAGAAGAGTGTAGTTAAATCTAAAAACAAAAACTTCGTCATTTTATTTTAAGAGTAAGAATAAATTTTCTCAAGAGTTGGAAAACAAAGACCTATAAGAAGCCAATGATTCTGGGAAAATCAATAAAGTTGATTGAAGTGTGTCTTGGCAATTCTGAATTAAGTTTAAATTTAGACAAATGATTATTTGTGGGTATAAAAAGGGTTGTGCATTTACTTGCTGCTATAAACAATTCAGGTTATACTACTCGCCAGCTTGTCCTGGCTGCAATGGTCAGAGATGCCTAAATTGATCTCTTGAAGGAATTGACAAACACGATGAAGACAGTAATTTTGAAGATTCATAAGATATCGAATGGATATTAGCCCAGTCGATGAAGCTATTTACCCACAAAAATTAGCAAGCTGAATATATATTTTTTTAATGAGTTCATGAAAGAGTATAGAATAATATCCTGAAAAGTTTACATTTCGCTCGGATGCAGAACATTAAGAAAAAAATTGAAAAAAAATTTTTCATTAATTTTTTCAAAATTTTGAAATTAAATCAAGCTAAAAATAAAAAATACAGATGGATAGATCACGTATTCATGAACAAAAAATGTCCTAACAAAATTTATCGTTAAAGCCACGGTTTTCCCAGAAAAAATAGTCAAGCGTAACGTTATAACTCGGAGCGAGATCCATGCGTGCACGCGCTTGAATACGCATGACTCTGATACCGACGCACTAAATTACATGTCACTAAATCAGAATTTGTTCAATATATATGAGTGTCTAAAACATGGAAATTGCAGCTTTCTGATGCTTTATTGTTTTAAACAATACAAGCAAAGGATGGATGGGAAAAATATATTTATATATATCATCACGCCCGAACTCAATCGTCGCAATAAAAAAAACCGCTGCCCAAGGAATCACTACTTCCACATCCAAGTCTCTTACAACAAAATACTATATTTGCACTCCACTATGTGGAAATAATTGTTTATGGAACTTTAATGGTATAATATTTGAAATCATGTACCCCAAAACCCCATAAAATTATATGCCACATCTGTAATAGAGGGGGTGAATGAAGTGAAAAAAATTCTTGATGACTTTGACTCCTGTACGCATACTAAATCACACTATTTTTTCACCACCTTTAATAATAAGGTGGGGGCGGTAATAGGGATGGCTAATGCCATTTTTTTTTGCGGCCTTAGCTCCTCTTATATTTACTAAATACCAATTTCATGGACTCTTACTTGCTTGATTTACCTATTTACCCCCATTTAACTCTGCAACGGAATAAGATGAAAATATAATCTAGTTCCAGATCTCGTTAAAAAACATACGTGTGCCATATTTTAAGCGAATATCTTAAACGGTTCCAGAGTAATCGTGAGCACCAAAACGATACAAGACTAACATACACACCGACGCAACAGACAAATTTATTTTGCTCAGACTTAAAATATTGACGTTTCTTGGTATTATAAGCCTATTTAAATAATGAAAATTTCCAAAAATTTTTTTGCGTTAATATACTTCAACTGAATGTCGAACTAATAGACCTTTTCATCATAAGCGCGCGCATGTGGTGCCTCTATGTTTGTTTGCGGGAACTATGAAATGTTCGGATACTTGGTTGTCAAAATGGCTGGACCGGTATCATTTTTCCACATTAATTTAGACGAAAGTGTGATTGACGGTGCAAAATTAGTACACAACATTGTGGAAGAACACACTTGTGCTCAATTAAGGCACTAGCTCAAGTATCCTGGCCGTAAAATGACTGGAAGCAAGAATAATGAACTGGTTGCAAGGTTAGAATTCAACTATCAACTTATCAATTTAAATACAAGTGCATTAAAGGAAAACAAATGTGTTTAATCTACAATGTGCTTAATAACATTTTTCGTGCAGTAATTGATAATGCAGTAAAAATATTTTCTGTTTTTTTACGAAAATGTAGGGTCAAAAATGCAATTGAAAATAAGGTTTTTTGTCGATCCTTCTGTGGATAAAGCTGGCTCCTTTTTTTCCAATTTTTTCAAATAGGTAAACTATACAATATGGCACTACCTATTTTCAAAAAATTGGTAACAGATTCATCATTATTTGTTCAGTAGTTCCAGCAGAAATTGAAAGATGTCACCGCGTGGGTAAAATCATAGAAAATAAAGTGAGAGGTATATTTATTAGTTTTACATCTTACCACAAAAAAGTTGAAATATATCAAAACAAGAAGAAACTTAAAGTTCAAAGGCAAACTATAAAAGAAGATTTAACTAAAATTAGGTTAAAGCTGTACCAAGAAGCTCTTGAAAAGTATGGATTACAAAATTTCTGGACAAGAAATGGACAAATATTTATAATTTCAGATTGAAATATTTGAACTTATTACGGAGATAATGATGGAATATATCAATAAATTTGTATTAAATGTAGCTGGCGAATTTTTTTTTGTCAATATTTTTTTCTCAAAATGGACACTAGAAATTTGTTAGCGGCAATTGGAGAATATAAGGAGACACAAACTTTAGAGTTCTTGGATAATGAAGAACGTAAATTATTTCTGTTAAAAAAAGTAGGTATTACCATATTGCATCTAAATATTTGTAGTATAAATAAAAACTTTAAGGAATTACTCACACTACTTGAATCTATAGGTACAAAAAATATTGATATTATAATTTTATCCGCATGTTGGCAACAAAAATACATTGACAGATTTAATATTCCCCAATTTAATTTATTTTATAATAATGCAACATATAATCAGAACGATGGCTTAATGATATATGTAAATAACAAAATTCCATGTACAACCAAGCATTTCACAATACATAATGTCACTTTTTCAAGAACACTTTTTCACTAGAAAAAAGTTAATTTTGGTATAACTGGTTTATATAGATCACCGTCTACAGATAAGTTGCAATTTCTTGGCGATTTCAAAGAATTCATAGAGAATAATTCCTCCCAAATGTTGGAATTAATTGTAGGGGATATAAACATCAATATTATTAACAAATATGATATATCTAATAACTATCTTAATATTCTTGCTTCTCTAGGTTTTATATCCTGCATTAATAACCCCACTAGATTCGGTAAAACATCAGCAACCTGTCTTGATCATATATTTATAAAGGGAATTGAACATAATAATATTAGTAATATTTCATCTGCAATTTATCATAGCACTATAGTACTGTAGTAAAATTACTACACTATTAAAAATTGAACTTAAAGATGTAATTGAAAAAACTAATATATGTAACAAACAATTAAACAAAAAAGAAATAGACTATGATAAATGAAAAAAAAAATTAGAGACTGAAACGTGGGAGGATATTTATAAAACTAACAAAACAGAAGATATGACAGACTATTTTATAAAAACATTAACAATGCACGTAGACCATTCTAGTAAAATTAAAAAGATAAGTAATAAATCAAACAAATTAAAGCCATGGATCACTATAGGGTTGATAAAATCTATAAATAACAGAAATAAGTTAAAAAAGAATGGTGTAAAAATAACAATGATATTGAGTTAGAAAATAGATACAAAAGATATAGAAATTTAACTGACACATTATTAAAAAAAACTAAATTTGATTATTATTCAAAAAAGTTGGAGAAGCAGGTAGGAATATTAAAAAAATCTGGGAAATAGCTAAGGACATAGAAAATACAGATGGAGAAAGAAGTGAGATTAACATTAGAAATGGCGATGGTACTATACTCAAAGAACATAAAAAAATAGCAGATGCAGCAAACGAATTTTATAGAAATAGTGATGAGCAAACGGCAAGTAAAATAACCTCAAATAAGTTAAAAATTAATATAAAAACACAAGAAAATAGTACTTCAATGTTTCTAAGAAAAGTTTCAACTAACGAAATAACGCTTAAAATTGCCGAACTTAAAAACAACTGCTCTTCGGGTAAAGATGGAATATCATCAAATGTACTCAAATATATACATAAGTATATCATTGCTCCCCTTGCTTACATTATAAATAATATTTTCACTACAGGAATTGTTCCAAAAGCTTTTAAAGAAAGTATTGTTATATTAATATACAAAGACGGCGATCCTCTTGAAATTGCAAATTATAGACCAATTTCTCTCATTTCTAATATACCAAAGATATCTTAAAAATGCCACAGGGTACGGTGCTTGGTCCAATATTGTTTCTAATATACATCAATGAAATAACTAGAATAAATATAAACAGCAAAGTTATATCTTGTGCAGATGATACAGTATTACTATTCAAAGCAAGCAGTTGGGATGAAACACATACATTAGCATCCATTGGACTAAGCACCCTGAACTGTTGGTTAAATAATAGCTTATTGACACTTAATACAAGAAAAAATTCATGACGTTTTCCATTTCAAGCTCTCACCAGTGCAATAAAGAAGAATTAAATATACATACTGCTGAATGTCTTGCGAATGTTATATATAACTGCAATTGTAGTCAAACTATTAACATCACTGAAAATATAAAATATCTCAGTATTGTACTCGATGGGAGCTTGAAATGGAAAGCGTATATAGAATACCTCAATGCTAGAGTTAGAAAATATATATATATATATATATATATATTGGCCACAGGATTTTAAAGACTCCTTAGTAATACCAATTTACAAAAAAGGCGATATCAATATAGTCAGCAATTATAGACCAATTTCTCTAATAACAAATTTCGCCAAAATTTTTGAAAAAGTCATAAAAACTAGATTGATGTCTTACTTAAATAAATATGAAATACTATCCAACAAACAGTACGGTTTTAAAGAAAAGAAGTCTACCCAAGATGCTATATTGGACCTAATATCAAATATAAACGCCTCCCTAGACAAAGGTACACCATGTTTATGTACTTTTATTGATCTATCCAAAGCTTTTGATACAGTCAGCCACCCCTTGCTCTTACAGGCCTTGGAAGATATTGGAATAAGAGGTAAGTGTCTAAAATTATTTAAAAATTATATATCTAATAGACACCAATGCGTAAGAGTAGGAGGCGTCTGTAGCAATAATTTAAAAGTGGAATATGGTGTACCACAAGGTACAGTATTGGGGCCGGTACTATTCCTTATTTATTTAAATGATTTATTCACTTTACCTAGCGCAGGAAATATTATAGGATTCGCAGATGACACCGCAATTGTTTATAAAGCCAAAACTTGGGATGATTTGCAGAATATAGTAGAAAATGATTTATCATATATGAAAAGCTGGTTCGATAAAAAATTGCTAACACTAAATCTAGATAAAACAACCTACCTAACCTTCAGTTGCAATAAATTAAATATGCCATCTTTTAAGTCTCTGAATATTGAAATCCATGGAAAAAACCACATTATACTACCCGAAACTAAAGTCAAATATTTAGGAATAATCATTGACCAGCACTTAAGATGGGATTTACATATACAATTTGTCGTTAAAAAACTTCAATTTATTCTATATAAATTTCGACAATTATGCAATGTTCTTGAACAGAAACAAATGAAATCTGTATATTATGCGTTAGTTGAAACACATTTGACTTATGGCATTTTAGCCTGGGGTGGAACGTCCAAAAATCATATAAGGCCTCTCGAAATTTTACAAAAAAGATTTTTAAAACTAATGTTGCATCAAAAAGTGTCCTACCCGAGCAATCTGGTTTACAGTGACGCTAGGGTTCTTGACATAAGACAATTGTTTTATTTTTATAGCAATATAAAGTACCATGCACATAAAAAGCCATTCATCCTAAATCGTCATGATTATGGCACCCGAAATAAACATCAACATATATCTCCATTTATGACAAAATCTATAGGACAGAGATCTTTTACATTCTTAGGCCCAAAATTATACAACACTGTTCCTGCATTTCTGAAAGAGAGGACTTTTTCTTATTTTAAAACTAAATTGAAAGCTTTTATATTATCTTTACCAAGAGATATAATCCATAACTATATTGACATTACGAATAATTAACTAAAAATAGAATATCTGATTATAATTATTATTACTCTAAGGTTTTGTGGTATGTGAAATTGGTATATTGCCAAATGTTTCTATTGCTCCAAGACTGTAAATTTTGCTTCCAATTGTTGATTGTGCATACTGCACATGTATTATTTTCATATTATGTAATTTTATGTGGTTCCTGTTTATAAATGTGTTCCTTCTCGAAACAAGTATATATTATATACTTATCGAGTAACTTTATTTATTTTACCATTATTTTTTATTATTTACATTGTATATTTGATACTTGTAAAGTTGTAAATAAATAAATATTATTATTATTATTATTATATATATATATATATATATATATATATATATATATATATATATATATATATATATATATATATATATATATATATATATATAAATAAATAAATATTATTATTATTATTATATATATATATATATCTGTTCTACCAACTTAGAGAATATCTTAGTACATCTGTTTTGAAGATGGTTTACAGGGCCTTGGCTGAGTCAGTAATACAGTACGGAATAGTGGTTTGGGGTGGTCTATATGATAATACATTAAATAGATTAAATATAACTCAAAATACAATTTTAAAAATAATATATAGAAAAAACAAAAGGTACTCCACTAGTCAATTATACCAAGATTCTGAAACTTTAAGTGTTCGTTTATTATATATTAAATCATCGATCATTTTTTCTTACAAACAAAAAGTCAAATTTCGTGAAATTTCTCACATATATAATACACGAAATAATGCATACAAAAACTTATTAACACAAAAATTCATTAAAGACAAATCTCAAAGGTTTATCAATTTTTTTGGACCTAAATGTTATAATGTTTTGCCTGTTACAATTAAAGAAATTACAATACTAAAAGTTTTTATAAGGACCGTAACAGAATTTATATTAAAAAACACAAATCTCTTTTATACCCTCATTTAATTTTATGTACTCTCCAATTGCCGTTGATCATCTCGCCTTTTTTAATTTGTTTATGTTGTAATAAGTATAACCTTTAGTATTATATAGATATGGTCGGAATGGTTTGTGTTTTCCTCATTAACTGTTAAATTAATTTATTATTTATATATTATTACCTGAATATGTTTTACTTGTATGGGACACAATACAAGCTGGTTGCAGCTCAGCGTGTCCCATGAGAATAATTTATTAATATACATACATTTTGCACTGTAAACTTAAACGAATAATAAACCATTTATTTATTATTTATTATTATTATGTGTATTGATAAAAACTTGTATAAAAACAAGTAGTTCGGATTCCACTATAAACTGTAGAATCCCGTCTCCTTTACTCAGACAAATCTAGATTTCCTTAATGGTGTCATTGAGGTGACATGGAAGATGGTTAAAATACATTTTCAAACACACATTTTAAAACACATCGTCAACTTTCCAGGAGATCACTTTTTCAAACCTTATTAAACAACAAAGACCATAATGCGTTACTTACATCACATTATGCAAATCTCAGACGATCCCCTTGCTAACTATGCATTTAAAATATTAAATTCATTCAAGAGGGTGTCTGGAATTAGTAACATTAGTTTCAGGGGGAGTCACAGACGTGGAATACCTCAAATGCTCATTTCAACCTGATGATATATTAACGTAACATATGTGTGATTTGTTATGTTTTGGTTAATTATGAATTGCGTGCCTGCAATAATTTATAGGTTCTGGTATAGATGGACCTAATTAAAATCGAGGAAATATGAATTAATATGTCCTGATTAAATAATGTGTTATATATCATCACCTATTTTTGCGTTAAGCTATTTATTTAGCTGTAACAGTACACTGCAATTAATCATTGGATATAGATAATGAAATAACGTAGGTAAATAACAGAAATGATAAACATTAGCAAATACCGAATGATATATTATTTTAGCTGCTTATTGACGCTTAAATTTTTTAGACACGATTATTACTTCCACGTCCAGTGGAAGTATAGTAACGACAAAAAAAATTTTTAAAATTTTTATTGTCCAAATAGGCTTAAAATGTCATGAAACGTCGAGATTTTAAGTTTGAGCGAAAAAAAAATTTCTGTCTGTCGGTCTGTCTGTCTGTAACTTTTTTTTGTGCGCACGTTTACCTTTTTTTATCAGATTCTTTTGAAGATTTTTTCATAATTCTCTTTCTCCTAGAATTGAATTAGGAATAATTTGACCCCCAAAAGGTATCCAAACCTTTAATCCTATTGAAATTCCTTTATTAAACACTCTAATTTTAGTTACTTCAGGTCTTACAGTAACTTGGGCTCATCACGGTTTAATAGAAAATAATTATAAACAAGCTCTTCAAGGATTAATTCTAACTGTAATATTAGGTATTTATTTTTCTATCCTTCAAGCATATGAATATATTGAAGCCCCTTTTACAATTGCAGATTCTGTCTATGGTTCATCTTTTTTTATAGCTACAGTCTGGAACCGTTTAAGATATTGACTTGAAATTTGGTACACATATGTACTTTAACGAGATCTAGAACTAGATTATATTTTCATTTTGTTCCGTCGAAGGGTTGGGGGGTAAATTGGGGTAAATTTGGGGTAAATGGGTAAATCAAGCAGGTAAGAGTCCATAAAATTGGTATTTAGTATATATAAGAGAAGCTAAGGTCTCAAAAAAATTTTTGGCATTAGCCATCCCCATTACCACCCCCACCCCCTTTTTAAAGGGGATGAAAAAAAATTGTGATTTAGTGTTTGTACAGGAACCAGAAACCTCGAAATATTTTTTTACTTCCTCCACCCCCCACTATCACCCCCCATCACCACCCCCCACCCCACTACCGATGTGGGGTATCGTTTTATGGGTTTTTGGGGTAGAGGATTTCAAATATTATATTATTAAAGTTCCATAAACAATTATTTTGACATATAAAGTTTTTTCGTTGTGAGTGACTTGGATAGAGAATCTGGATGTGGAAGTAATGATTCTTGGGCAGCGGTTTTTTTTTAATATGAACATGCATTATTGTGTTGGGTATTTATACAGATATCTTGAATTAGTCATTAACGCGTTTTTTTTTCATAAATTGTTTCACACAAATTATATTTTCTAACCGATCATTTTCAAAATCAATAGGGTTCTTCCTCTAGCTAATACTAACTTATTGT
Organism: Rutpela maculata; assembly: GCA_936432065.2. Classification (NCBI taxonomy): domain Eukaryota; kingdom Metazoa; phylum Arthropoda; class Insecta; order Coleoptera; family Cerambycidae; genus Rutpela; species Rutpela maculata. The sequence goes on from OW386289.2 coordinate 148,679,283, forward strand.
CCAAATTTCAATAAAACAAGACTATTCTCTCTTAAGATGCTTACAGGAAACGTAACGGATGGAGAGTCAGGCAGACTGATGGACAGACGTGCGGACAGACGGACATATGACGAACATGAAAGTCATTCAAAATTTTATAACTAACACGACGATATGTTTTTTCTCTACCAGAGATATTTACGGTTTTGGAAATGTGTCGATCAAACGAAACATCTTCGTTTTGAGAACAATATAATATTAGAGAGCGGGAGCTAGGTGGCTTTTTCGGCAGTTCATCGTTTTATGAACTTTGAGATATTTTTATGGTTGATAACGATTCATAAAATCGACTTCTGGCGGGGCACCTCCTGTCAGGAGCGTCACGAACACTGTTTAAAAATTAGTGAAATCATGCCATCGTTACAAGGCTCATTTTTTTGTGTGTACACATTTTATGTTTATAATGAATAAAATAAGATTGCTAGAAAGTGTGGGCCGTCAAGAGGCGCAGCCAGAAAGGTAATAATGACACAATACATCTGAGGCACGGTACGGAGTCAAGTAGTCGAAAGTGTTAAATTCCTGTATATTTAATAGCCTATGGTCCTTTTGTTGACACTAAGAACTTTACGGGGAGGCTATTCTATTGTTGAAGGAGCTTATATTTACATTTTAAAAAGGAGCCAGAACTTGTAACGATGAGTTTAGAGTTCAGAGATGAAATATGCGAAAAAAAATCCAATTTTCTTAAAAAATCCTAAACATTTTCTTTCTGGCTAGCCTTACTGACGGGAGTTTTTTTCTGGGAATTTTTTTCTGTGTTCCAAACATTTAAATAAACATGCTCAACCTTAAAAAAGTTTGTAACGATGATGTTATACAACTCTTTGACCTTTCTGGTTGCGCCCCTGATATCCCACACTTTCTGGCGATCTTATTTTATTCATTCTAAACATAAAATGTGAACACACCAAAAAAACTGGCTTTGTAACGATGATATAATTTCACTGATTTTTATATCTTGAACCATGGCCAACTCGACGGGCTGACATATGCCAGAAGTCTATTTTGTCGTTATTTAAGTTCGATAGAATTAATGAGCGCATAGAAAATGCTTGTAACGATGAGTGTCCGAAAAAGCCACTTAGCTCCCGTACCATTAGATGCGGAGGAAATTTATATATTTTTTGTAGATAATATTATAAGCTTTTCACATGAAGCACAATTTCGATAGCGCTAATAGTTAGCGAGATATTAGCAAAAAAATAAATCAGAGCACTATTCTTCAAGATGCAGGCTTGAGCGCAAGGGATGGAGTTGGAGACTTTGAGTATATTCAATAGTGAACCTTAATAAACATCTTTGCAAAATTTCAAAACTTAAGCAGTTTTTTCCGTCAGGCGTTGAAATGTGTTACTATTTGAATAGGGTATTAAGATTTAAATATTTATAAAGTATGCTGCTGAAATATAAAATAAATTAATTATTTTGCTAACATTTTTATGTGAACTTTTCCTTCAGTGGTTTGTAGGGAATTTATTGAGGCAATGATATGTAAAGATATTTTTATTCTTTCATTGATTACATGTATAAAAATATAATTGAATGAATAAAGAGAATATTTTTATATAGATATATAAAAATATAAAGGGTGTGCCAATAAAAACTCCCAGGTGAAATATTTCGGAAACTACTAGAGATATTTGAGTTCTGTAAAAGCCCATTGCTAGAACATATAAATGGCTGTAGTTTTAAATAGAAATAGTTTTTTAATATGTTAAGGGATAGATGGCGCTTGTTACCTATGTTAAAGAGAATTTAATTTCAAGTAGATTTCGTGATACGAAATAAATTCGAAAATCCAACCGTTCTCGAAAAATTTGAGTTTAAAATATTTAATTTTTGAGAAACTAAAATCGCCGTAACTTTCTTACATTAAATTTTATACGATAGTTCGTTTCAAACTTTCTTCATAGAAAGATAATGTGAATAATTTGGCAATAAAACTTTATCACAAAATCTACTTGAAATTAAATTATCTTTAGCATAGATAACATTTTTAAGTTCCTGTCATCCAAAAAATAATTTGTATCGCAGCGCCATGTATCTCTTAACATATTAAAAAACTATTTCTATTTAAAACTACAGCTATTTATGTGTTCTAGCAATGGGCTTTTACAAAACTCAAATGTCTCTAGTAGTTTCCGAAATATTTCACCTGGGAGTTTTTATTGGCACACCCTGTATACATATAATATAAAAAAATTTCTTTCTGATCTTGGGATCAGACTTTCATATTCTATAGTATTTTGACCTGCTGAATCCAAATCTGTCATCAGATTTGAGCCAGTTTTCCATAAAATGCAAACTAACCTAACCTAACCTAACCTTGTGGCACTTATTTTCACGTTTCTTTTTATTTCCTGCAAAACTGAGACATGCCGGCTCAAATCTGATGGCAGATTTGGAATCAGCGGGTCAAAATACTATATAATATGAAAGTCTGATCCCCACATGAGAAAAAAAATTGCCTGGCTGTGCACGGCCAAAAAAAAAAAATATTTTTTTTTTGATCTGGGGATCAGACTTTCATATCCTATATTACTTTGACCCGCTGAATCCAAATCTGCCATTAAATTCGAGCCAGCACGTCTCAGTTTCGCAGAAAACGCAAAAAACCTTGGCTTACACCTCTTATTTTCATGATTTTTGAAGTTTTTGCAAAACTTAGACGCGCTGGCAAAAAATCTGATGGCAGATTTGGATTCAGTGGTTCAAAATACTATAGGATACGAAAGTCTGATCCCCAGATCAGAAAGAATTTTTTTTTTGTGTGGCTGTGTAATCAATGATTAAACAAAAATATCTTTATATATAAATGATCAATCTCAGTCAATTCCCTAGAAACCACTGAAGGAAAAGTTCACTTCGTGTGTATAGGCCGCTTGAACCTCCAGGTTGGCTGGGTCTCGTTTGATCGAGGTTTACTAATTTTATTCGAATTGATGAGAAAAAAATCCTATCCGACAACCTGTGGTCAATCTATACTTATTTTATTAAAATTGACAAAAAAAAAATCGGATCTGACAAGCCCTCTCAAACCTAGCACCAGAAAATCAGAAAAAGGGATGATCCACTTATATGAAAACATCTTCACTTAAAAAAGGTAAATGTAGAAAATATGTCTGTTTATCTCTCTTTCTGGAATTTAAAAATGACTTCATATACTTCCCACATGATGATAAATGTTGTTACAACGTAACGTAAGAACTAAATATTATTTTTTTTCACATATCATAATAGCTCTCTTTAGTATACTACGATTGTTAAATTCATTAATTAAAGGTAGTTAGTTAACTTATTAAACTGCCTCGTACTTCTCTGGAGTCGATTAACCCCATATCTATTTTAAGCCAGTTTGAAACTTTCAACGATAATTACTTTATAATACGCATTGCAGGAAACTTTAGGCAGATGTAACTTGCAAATTGGAGGGTTTTAAATGAAAACAAATTAGCTATTAAGTTGAAAAAACCTTGTCAAATTCTTATGACTAAAACTGATAATAATCTAAATAATAAAGGAGAACTTAAAACGCAAAATTTAATACTATTGATTATTGGTACAGGCATTTTAACATAATATTTTTTTTTCCTCTGCTTATTGGTCTTGCAGAGAAACTGATACTTATCTATATATGTAAAAGAATACCCTTACTGACTGGCTGACCCACTCACTGACTGATCTATAAACGTACAGCTCATACCAAATCAAATCAGATTTATTTCATATTTAACAATACAATTTCTTCTTGACACTCGTTTCCATGTCCAGTCGGACATCCGCTAGCCAAGGCTCCGCGGTAGTTGAAGGGCTGGGCAGGAACGAGGTCGAGGTAGAATAAAATAAATTATCACAATTACCCTACTCCTACCTACCTAGTAGGTTCATTAGGGAAGTAAGGTAGCCTTATATCTTACGACTTAATATAACTGAAAAATTTAACAAATATAAGTCGTTGTAGAAAAAGCACATGTACTATTTTAAAGGATTGTTCAGACAGGAAATCAACTCATTCAAAATACCTGCTGTAGACAATGAATGGCAAAAAGAGAAAGGTGTTGTCAAGCCGTTGAACTTTTTGTAATTATTAAGTTTTGGTACCAACTGTTTTTGAAGTTTTAAATAATTATATATAATCCAGTCAAAAAATGACCTAAAGGGTGGTGTAGAGTGCGTGAGCAGGGACCTAAGCGATTACTTTAGAAAGTTGTTCAGGGTGTTTAGGTGTTTAGCGAGTGAACATACTGGAAGTCCTGTCATTTAGGTGGTGAGACGGAGGGGGAGGGGGCACAAAGACACTTTTGTTTTTTTCGCTTTATATACCTAAATTGGTGCGTCGTAGGGAAAAATGAAAGCTCATGAAATTCTCTACAACTTTTATTTTATGTACTTTTTCGAATTCGCAACCGTTTTCGAGGTACATGCTCCGGAAAAATGAAAATTTACGAAAAAACAGATTTTTACCTCTTCAACTTTAAGGAAAAGCAAGGTGGGCTTCTCAAAATTGTACTTAAATCAGAAATCATCAAGGAAGCGGCAGTGATCTCCACTCAAGGCGAAGTTGAAGAAGCTGGGAAGATTTGTTTCCTCAAATGGTATGGGGCACCAGCAAGACAGACTTCCCGCAACCAGTACCGCTTCCAGTTGTTTATGAGGTCAGTGGCAATATTAAGCCTGACATCAGCTTCCTCCCACCAACTGAGAGCGCAGCTAAACAGCATTCCCGGCGCACCTAAAACCAAGTGCAGCATTAGGTCGGGAATGAGCTGCCCCCTCAAGAGTGGGGGTGGAAGCATGTAGGAGACACCCTGGTGTCAATTACAAGCTCCGGAGGTCCTACTGAAAACGATATTTGGCCGCTGCACCAAGGATTGTGGTAGTGGCAAATGTAGATGCCGGAAAGTAATGCTGAACTGTTCTGCGGCGTGCCTCCACTACCAAGGGAAAGGCCTCAACGGCATGCCTGTTTACGATGAGGAGGACGACGAAGACGACGTAGAGCCCCTTCAGCAGGAACCACCCACCATTGAGGACAAGGATGCCATGGACGAGGAACCCTTCCCAGGAGCCTTACGATCAAAGAGGATGAAAACGTGAATAAAATTACTTACCTTATATGCGACTTTTTTTTATCATCTTTAAAATAGTTCTCTATTTTTCAGGTAAAAATCTGTTTTTCGAAAATTTTCACTTTTCCGGAGCCTCTAGCTCGAAAACGGTTGCGAATTCGAAAAAAATATATAAAACGAAAGCAGGGAATTGTAGAGAATTTCAAGAGCTTTCATTTGGTATAAGAAAATTTTTCCCTGCGACGCACCGTTTTCGAGATATAAGCGAAAAAACCAAAAGTGGGGCTTTCTTTGTGCCCCCCCCCCCCCCTCTCCGACTCACTTCCTAGACGTCAGCACTTTCAGTATGTTCACTCCCTGATCAACTTTCTAAAGAAATTGCTTAGGTCCCTGCTCACCTCCTTTATTGACTGAACTAATATATTTTATATGTTTTCAAATTTAGAATAATAATTTAGAAACAAAAATTAATAAGAAATAAAAACTACATAAATGAAAGAAGAAAAAGAGTTGAGAAAAGTGAGAAAGGTTGGACAATAAGTTTAGCTCAAACCGCTGGATCTTACTTTTGCTTAATTTTGCATAGAGGTTCCTCGAATGATGAAGGCAACCACCTCGAAGTTCGACCTCTAAGAGGGTGAAAAAGGGGGTTGAAACTTTAGGCTTTTTCGGAAACGGTTAGGTCTAGATGCGTGAAATTTGGCAGAAATATTTTTTGTTGAAATCTATTACATACATGTAATACGAAATTTCGATTTTCACTTTTTGAAGGGGTAAAAACGGGGGTGGTAGATGGTTTAAAGTGCACCCGTATTTTTGAAATCGCGTAAGTCAGAGACGTGATTACTCGAACGATGGACTCTTCTGAGGAAATAAGAAGATGCGTATTCGGCGGTTTTCAAAAAGCGACCCCCAAAAAGGGGAACGAGGAGGGGGAGGTTTTTAAGCTTTTTGGAAATGGTTAGATCTAGAAGCGTGAAATATCTCTGAAATTGCGTGTCAGAAACGTGATAGTCCAGCGACGGGCTATTCTCAGGGAATAAGGAAACCTGTATTCGAAGGTTTTCAAAAAGAGACTTCCCCAAACGGGGGGTGAACGAGGAGGGTTAGGTTTTTATGTTTTTCGGAAACGGTTAGATCTAGAAGCATGAAATTTGGCGGAAATACTCTTTATTGGAATCTATTAGACATGAGTAAGACGAAATTTCTATTTTCATTTTTTGAAGGGGTGAAAATGGGCGTGGTAGATGGTCTAGAGGGTATCTCTGAAATCGCGTAAGTCAGAAATGCGATATTCCAGCAATGGGCTCTTCTGAGGAAATAAGGAGATACGTATTCGACGGTTTTCAAAAAGAGACTGCCCCGAACGGATGAACAGAGAGAGGGGGTTTTTAAGCATGAAATTTGACACATGCCTGTAATATTTAGGTATTATCCAAATCACAACTTACACACTTTTTTATAAATCAAGAATAGATTTGTAAATAATGAATGAAAGTTTCTATACTCTACTGATAAGAATTAATGAGTGTACATTACATCGACTTGACCAATATGCCCTAACCTTTATTCACTAAGTGAGAAAAATAGCTTCAGTTTTTGAGTGTAGATTTGTTTTCCATAAAGTCATGTTGACAAACTGATGACCAATTAAACTAGTGAAACTGTTATTTTGTGAGATTATTTTAATGCCCTGTATATAAGCAAAATTTTTAAAACTTTGGCGCCTAACTTTCTATTTAAATTAATTCGTTGTGTCACACCATAACAAAAGGTCATAATAAATTGTTAAATTTTAATCTTTAGTATACTCTAAAAGTGTACAAGTATTGACACCAGAACCTCCGCCATTTATTTAAATATCATTCTAAACCGTTTCACATGTATCAATCTAAGTTTATAATAAATATATAAGTAATCTGCACTAAAAGATTTATAAATTAACGTATTATTTTAAATCTAGTTAAAGTAAATCAGGTTTTACATCTCAAATATATCATATCTGCACCTTTTTTTTTTTATTAATAAAGACTTGGTTACTATATATTTTATGGAGATATAGTTTTGCTTTAAACGTGTTAGATTTTTAAACACGCTTGTAATCACTTAGTTAATTCCCATCGCATTCTAGTATAGATATCTATAAACTCTGATCATCATTTAAATATTATTTAGAATAAAACGGAAATAAATTATCAGAGAAAATATGTATTAAAATGTTTTTATTCTGCTAGCTTTTAAAGCACGTTTTTCTTATTCACAATATTATTCACAGCAGACGATTTTAAAGAAGAATGACAGATTTTAGGAGAATAGGATGCTGGAGTAACGCCCTGGGACGTATTTCTTGGAAAATGAAATCGGTGCACTGGTTGTTCAAGGAATTCACAGCAAACATCTCCTGGCCAACATCATGAAAGCATCAATACGACATCTGTTCCAGGTCTCAGAGGCGTTTGGTACTTACACCGAAACCCAGAAAAAGATGGCATAGATATAGTAGCTTACTTACTACCATAAGCAAGCTATACGAAAAATTGTTAAAAAGAAGGCTGGAAGTAGCTATCGAAAACACAGAAAGACTGTCGGACTTCCAATATGGTTTTCGATATGGTAAATCAACCTTATATGCAGTAGAAAAAGTGAAACACCAATCAATGATAATGGAACAAAGAAGTGGGGAGATTGATCACACTAGATGTCCAAAACTCCTTCAACATCGCACCATGGAAAAAATTATGAATGAGCTAACAAGAAGGGAAATCCCACAATACCACGTTAACATCGTGAGCAGTTACCTCTAAGAAAGATCGTTGGAAACCGAAAAAGGGGAAGTTCTCAAAGTTATCGCGGGAGTCCCATAGGGTTCGGTACTTGGTCCGACATTATGGAACATCTTGTATGACGGCGTTCTGAAAAAAAATGCCGGAGGAGACCTGGATCGTACTGATGGTAGCAGACAGAGCAGAACGAATAATATCCAAGGGAAATGACGCCTTGGAGATTATAGACGCATGGATGAAACGCCATTACTTAGAGCTCGCCCCAGAAAAACGGAGGCGGTTATCCTCAAAAGGAAAACAAAAAAACAGAAAGAAGATATATCAGCTTCCAACTGAGAAACGTTCAAATTGTTTCGAAGAAACACGCAAAGTAACTCGGATTAATAATAATCGACGACAAGGGAACGTAAAGCTAACAAACACATTAAGCATAGCATCAAAAAAGTCGACGCAAATATAGCATTTTCGAAAATTATGCCCAATATAAAAGGACCTTGAAGCAAAAAAGAGGGAGGTTTCATACAACGTGATACAGTCAATTCTGGCATAAGGAGCTCCGAAACAACAAAGACGACATACAAAAAATGCTAATAAGCACACAGAAGAAAACTCTATTAAGGGTCATAAGAGTATAAGGAGAATATCTGCGAGCGCTGCTCAAGTAGTAGCAGATACTCTTAAAAAAACTATTAATATATAAGAGGAGAAGACTCTACGAAAGAGAAGACAAAGGTTCGCTACAAGCCAAGAAAGAGGAGAGACCGATCTGAAGAGTTGTCAGGCGCAGTGGACGGACACGCTGGAAGTAGCTCAGTGAACAAAAGTACTCATAACCGACGCGACGTAAAGAAATGAATCAAGTGGCGACATAGACTTAAAAACTACTTTACAACTCGAGTGACTGACTGTACACGGATATTTCAAGGTCTATACACACACGATAGGCAATGCAGCAGAGAAAATATGTGCATACTGGGAACAGAGAGACACAGTAGCATGTACAATGTGGAAAGCCGAAGGCAGAGGGTAAATCTAGAACTAGGAATCATACTAAACGCTAACATCATAGAAGAAATGATGGAGAACAGCGAAAAATAGAACTTTACAGAAAAGTGCATCAGAAAAGTAAGAAAGGGAGAGACATGCAAGGCAGGATCTTATACATTCAGATGTATGCTGCAAAGTGATTTCAGGGTGTCAGAGTGAAGAGGAGGGGTTTTTTAGTGGGTGAAAATCCCACACTATCATGGACCATGGTGTCTTTTGAAAATTTTCCCCCACCAAAAAAAAAAAAAGGTTTAGAGGCGTGAAGAAAGATGGAAAAAATTAGGGCATCAGCAAATCTGAAGTTTGTGTTCGTGATATTTCTGTTACAAATTTTGCTCAACTGCCCAAGCTGCCGATTTTTTCAGTCATCATCGAATGTTGTACTCGTAGTTGCCGGTAATACCCATAAAGGCTTCATCTTATTTACTACCTTATAATCACCTATCCTTAATTTGTCTGAGTGGTTTTCATTCGCTCAAACAACAATCATAATTTTCGTATTGCCGTAATTTACACTCAAACCGTAATCAGAGCGTTGTGTAAGAAGGTTGCTCAGTAAGTGTATGAGCCCATCCTCGCTTGCTACAATTGAGGAGGTATCATCAGAAAATCTCAAATTAAAAAAATTCATTCCGCCGATAGCTGTTCTGCCTTGCTAGTGATGTAGTACACGTAGCATGACGTCTTCACTACAGACGTTACAGAGGATTGGTGACAGAACACAGTCCTTGTCTGATACGTTTGCAACTTTATATTTAACGGAGTTGGTGCTGTCGACTTTTACCAAAGCAGAGATTTCTTTGCCTTTGATTTGAGAATAAAGTGCCCACAGAAGAAGTTACTGCATCTACTCCGAGCATTTAAATTTCCTTTCAAATGAATATAATATTAATTGTGTTACCTTTAACTGATCAAAACTTATAATCTCTTGCAAATTTTATGATATAATATTGCACTTTCTTGTTTTCTAATGGTCCATTTAGATATATACCTTAAAAATATTGGTGTGGTGTATACATTATACATGTATGTGTAAATATGTAATAGCAAGTGGTAAATAAGTATTTTTGTCTTGGAGGCTCACAAAGAAGGGTCCGTTACACTGAACCGAAAATATCCACATATTTCCAAAGCTTAATAATTTCAAAATGCTATAAGTTTTGATCAGTTAAAAATAACATAATCAATATTCATTATCGAGGAAATTTAATACTCTACAACTTCTTCTTTGAGCACTTTCTTCTCAAATCAAAGGCAAAGCATTTAGGAGGCAAAGTGAGGTAAAGTGAGGTAAAATTACGTTTCTTAAAAATTTGGTACTTTGACGGATATCTCGAAAACTATTAGAGATATGAAAAAAATGAATAGAAACATTCTTGTATGAAATTCTATTAGCTTTAATTTCAAATGTAATTACTTTTCTGCTACAGCTCACCATTTTCGAGATATAAGAGAAAAATGAAAAAGTTGGCATCCCGGTCACCTCGTAGGTCAGGGGACTTTTAGAATGTTCACCTTCTATTCCAAATACAGCCTTGAAGTCAAAAATTCTGTTCCAAACATTTTCATCTACAACCCTTTCGTTGACTAGGCTATAATTGGCAGAAAATATTGTGCTAAAGTTTGCCTGTCAATATGTTGACATTTTTTGTGCTACGACAAAACAATTAGGCTTGCCGGTGTATAAGTATAATATAACACGGTGGCAAGAGCAAGTGTTGATGATCTTTTACGCTTTTTACAAGATTTCTTTTTTACTTGCCCTGTTCGTATATTAGTATCTTTAGGTCAGATCTTACAAAGTTAATTTTGAACCACGTCCAAATGAGCTGAAATTTTGCATGTAGTTTTGGTGACAATACAATAATGTAGTACCAAATGTGTTTTTTAGTTTTTTAAACTATAATTTGATCGGATAGTGTATTCACTCAGATGTTGCGTTCTAGGAAATGGTGAAGAATCCGGTACTTTTAAGTAAGGATGACGCAATGACCATAAAACTAATTAAGACGTAACTAAAAAATACTTAGGTACTTACAATATCTGTCAAACAAAATTAATGCATATATGAACTTCTCGCGCGCGATAAGCATTTAAGGCAATTTAATTTAATTTTTTTCGGTTTAGTATACCTAAATAATAATAAAGGCTTGTTTTAAAAAAAGTTTTTTTTACAACTAATTTATAAACTCCTGTATATAAAGGACAGCGGCAGTATTCAAATAGGTCAGGTGACCTTTATTTGGTGTTTCCTTTACCTTGCTTATATCTTATTATCGATGCAATGACCTTTAAAAAAAGGGAGAATAGATCACAAAAAAGCTTTGAACTTGGTTTAGTTCGACAAGCGTTACTGACCTAGACAATATTGTAAGTACTATCTGACCGGAAGTTCTCAACCAATTTTATTAAAATTTATTTTTCTGTTTCCCTCTTCAAAACTATAGGTTTTAGACTCTGCAATATAAAGTTTTTTGGTGTCTGTCGCTCTCCGCTGTCAGTACTATCTGACCAGAAGTACTCAACCAATTTTATTAAAATTTATTTTTCTTTTTCCCTCTTCAAAACTATTGGATTTTAGACTCTGCAACGTAAAGTTTTTCTGGTCTGGTCGCTCTCCGCTGTCAGTTTTTTTAATGTACCGTATACATAGTTCTAATGAGCGTTCTTGCGAATATTTTGAGTCATGTAAGCCCGCAAATATTGTGGTGATAGCAGAAACAATTCTTTTTCTATTTTAGTGCAGCTTTAATAAAAGCGTATTACTTCCACATACGGTGGAAGTATAGAAACACAAAAAAAAAAATTTAAATTTTTTTGTTCAAATAGGCTTAGAATGTCATGAAACGTCGAGATTTTAAGTTTGAGCGAAAAAAAATCTGTCTGTCGGTCTGTCTGTCGGTCTGTCTGTCGGTCTGTCTGTCGGTCTGTCTGTCGGTCTGTCTGTCGGTCTGTCTGTCGGTCTGTCTGTCGGTCTGTCTGTTGGTCTGTCTGTCGGTCTGTCTGTCAGTCTGTCTGTCTGTAACTTTTTCGTGCGCGCGTTTACTCTGAAACCGTTTAAGATATTGACTTGAAATTTGGTACACATATGTACTTTAACGAAATTTGGGGTAAATAGGTAAGTCAAGCAGGTAAGAGTCCATAAAATTGGTATTTAATATATACAAGAGAAGCTAAGGTCTCAAAAAAATTTTTGGAATTAGCTACCCCCATTACTACCCCCCCCCTATCACCACCTCCAGTAACCACTACCGATGTGGGGTATCGTTTTATGGGTTTTTGGGGTAGAAGATTTCTAATATTATGTTATTAAAGTTCCATAAACAATTATTTCCACATACAAAATATTTTTTCGTTGTGAGTGACTTGGATAGAGAATCTGGATGTGGAAGTAGTGATTCCTTGGGCAGCGGTTTTTTTTATTTATTTTACTTGTACCCACGCTTTTATTCGATTTATAAAGGTACACATTTTACAAACTGATTCTAAAATTCAGGTCCATGGATAACTCGCGAATGTACGACAGTATACGTCGTACAAGATATAAAATTTCAACTAAATCATTTTCCACGGTGCCGTCTTTATTGGCACCCTGCAGTTGCATTCTCGCTACGTGCATCTATAAATGTCGAGAGATCAAAGGGTTGGAAGATGCCTGCACATGTCCCAAGTTTAACTTGAATGACATAGAAGTCAAACTGAAACTTGATCTTGCTTTACCCTAGTTTAGACTCACTTTTTAATATCAAATTACTTAAACTAAATTACAGATTTTAGCGTTGGTTTAAGCTTGTAACGTTTTAGTTGAGTTAAATATAAATTATTAGAATTTATGCTGGCTGTTTATGTTTAATGACTTTCAGTTCGAATTAACAGTTTGTCAGCCCCTAATTTATGCACTTTAACATCGCGTCGAGTAAATGTAAACACGTTTATATATTTTGTATTTGGTACACGCGTCGGAGTGTGTTACTTTCGTCTACGAAATATTTTGGTAAATATTTTTCCTTTCATATTTTTCTGTATAGTTAAACATTTTATTATTTATTACTATTATTATAAATTAGATATGCATGTTCAATAACCACTTATTTTTTTAGCTGGTAAATTAGTAGTTTATGTTAATATTTAAAAAATTATTTTCTCAGTTTATTATTGTTTAATATCACGCTTTTTTCAAAATAACGTTAAAGAGTTGCAATTTTTTTATACTTTCAGTTTTTGTTCCACTCTAATTATATTTAGAAAATACCGAATATTTTTTAAACAGTCGATAATTATTTAGACAATGTGCAGGTTCTCTTAGCAAACATTTAAACAGCAAAATTAAATAACCAACTTGTAAAATTAAGAAGAAAATAAAATGTTACAAAGGACACTGCATTTTTTAAAGGTATTTTGGTGATCAACAGATTTTTCTGATTTTTTTTATCTGTTAATTCTTGAGGTATGTTTACCAGCCCTGCAAAAGCACACTATGGTGTTCATAGTTTAGACAGGAGAAGGCGTTGAAGTTGTCTTTGTAAGTTTTATATTTGCTTCCATTCCGGTAAAACCGTTGAAGTAAAACTCACCGGGAACGATACGTGTATAAGTACATGTCATTTATATCATAAAACGATTATTGTGTCGCATCCGTTTGTACCGGAAATGACGTAAATTGCAGATTTCGCACCAGAATCAATGGTACGGCGTATAAGTATCTGGATACATACCTATGTCTGAATTAATAAAAACATAATGACATATTTTTGCCACATCTATACAGCGTGATTCATTTTTAGCATATACAGGATGATGCAGTGAAGATAATTTTGAAGATGAAGATTCCAAGTGCATCACATCTTTGACCAAAGCACAGTTTCTAAGACTATTTGAATGTTGTGATCCAGTACAAATGTATGGGAACAACCGGAATGTATCAAAAAAAGATTTAATAACATTCTTAATGAAATTGCGTCAAAGTTTGTCGGATATATGATGCTTTTGCAGGTAAACATACCTCAAAAATTAACATATAAAAAAAATCATAAAAATCTATTGATCACCAAAATACCTTTAAAAAGTACAGGGTTCTTTATAGCAAAATCTAATTGTTTAAATAAATTATAATTATCACCGCCCCAAAGTGTATCTTTATGTATTTTAAATCCGAATCTGAAGTGAGAATTTTCAGATAGGCTCGTTTTTTATCCCTAACCCCAAAAAAACACCCCCAAAACAAGAAAATATGGAAGGCTGTCCGGCGGACCAGACCAATGTACTTATGTATTTTGACCCACTGAATCCCAATCAGAAGTAAAAATTTCCAGATTGGCTCGCTTTTCATCAATAACCCAAAAAAGCATTCCTAGCACAAAAAAGCGGCCTGTCTGGCGAATCAAACCAATGTATTCCAATGTATTTTGACCCGCTGAATACGAATTCGAAGTCAGAATTATCAGATTGACCCAGTTTTCAGGTCTAACCTTAAAAACACCCCCCAAATAGCCGTTTTTTCGCCTTTCACACTCAAATGAGTGGGTGAAGTGGGGTAAGTGTAACAGTGAAAATTGTTAGTTAGGTTTTGTAGGCACACATTAATTAAACGGGTTCTAGTATACTAAAACGTTTGTCCCTCAGTAACGTTAGACCTTCGGTAAATGAGTGAATAGAGGATTTTTTGAAAATTTTCACAGATTTTTTATTTAGATCCAAAAAATTGTGTGGCTGTCATGTGGTTACACTTGCCCCGCCATTTGGGGCAAGTGTAACCAGAGCTTGTTATAAACGTATGAAACGTGTGTATTTGTGTCTGGGGCAAGTGTGCTATTCTTAAAAATAAATTCTATCTAACAAAAAAAAATCATTAAGCTACTATTTTTTATAACTAAGTTAGTACTTCTGAGGATTCTGCAAATTTAGTCCAACTTAATACACTTTCAATTTTTTAGTAGGGAACTGGACTAACACCCAATTTCCTACTTTCGGGGTTGGTGGTGTTGATGCCTCTATTATCAAATCTTGTTCCTCTTCTCTATTAATGTTTTCTAAATAAGCATCAAATGTTTCTTCTTCTGACTCATCATTTGATAAATCAAAGGCAATTTCTTCTTTAGAAAAGATTCTACTGTCATTTTCTTCTTCTGCCTTTTGTTCATTTCTTTTGTTACTCTCTTTTGAGCATTTTCTTCTATTAACTTCGCCTTTTCTTCTTCAGATTTTTTTCTCATCTCAATACTTTCCTTTGATGTTATAACTTCTACGCCTGGGACCAACTTCTTTCTTTTTTGTTTTACACTGTTTGGACGGGTGACTGTTTAACAGCTTCTAAAAGCAAATCTTCGAAAGATATTTTATGTGTTTCCGTCTGGTTTATCTCGGATTCACTTAAACCAGTTGACATAATCTCAGGTTTAATTAAATCATTCGACATGACCATTATATCAGGTGCGGAACTTGGACCTGCTTCATTTTGTAAATCTTGAAGTGGACTTTATCATGGGGTTTATGCTGATTCAAATTTTTTTTGTAGTCTTCGTATTTACGCAAAAATTCAGAGTCATATTTCGTTCTATCAACTACATTTCGGTCATATGGATAAATACCCCCTTTTCGAAAGCCTGATTTCAACAGGTCCGAATTTGTTTCAGTCCAAATAGTACTAATCAAGATATAGAATTCTCTTTTAGGTATTTTGACTAGTAATATTCTTCACAGCTACTGGGGAAAAACAATTACACTTGCCCCAGAGCCATCGATTCCACTTTCCCCCTCTATGGTTCTAGGAGGGGCAAGTGGAACCAGGAATTTATTTCTCTATCGGTTTCAGATGGACAATTTTTGATGCCAAAACTGAAAATGTTGGTAAAACTTACCCTAGAAGGCATATTTCGTTTAATATTTAACTATACCCAATACTTTTTACATAATTTTAATTTATTAGTTGGACACTTGACTTTCACGTTAAAATACACGGACATTTTAAAAAAAATTCTAAATATTTGACTGCCTTCGCATTTCTGTGAAAAATTATTGATTTATGAAGAAAAGCCTTTACTACTGATAAATATTAATAAAGATTGTCATTATCTGACATACAAAGAAAATTGGTAGTTACGGTTACACTAACCCCGCAGTTACACTTACCCCACTTCACCTAGTTAGAAACGTTTTTAACATGTTTATTTCATAGCCTCATAACGCCATAATCTCATATCACTTTGACCCTATAACTACAACTCCATGACACTGCGAAGTTAAAGTCGAGAACTGAGCCAATTTAACAATTTTGACTTTGGATTCGGATTCAGCAGATCAAAATACATACGGGTACGTTGGTCTGATCCACCGGATAGACCACGTTTTTGTATTATTTTAGGGGTGTTTTTTTTGCATTAGGGATGAAAAACGAGCAAATTTGAAAATTCTGACTTCGGATTCGGATTCAGTGGGTCAAAATACATAAGGATACACTGGTCTGGTTCACCGGACAGACCACTTTTTCTTTTTTGTGGGGTTGTGTTACCAATTAATTAATAACAATTTGTGCAAAAAATTTCAAATAAACAATAATAAACGTTAAAAATACGAGATAAGAGGTAAATTTTTTGGCTCTACAAAAGGGTCTTAAACTTCTTTAATTTGAAATGAATTCCTAATTCGTATTCTCGGTACAATTCTGTGTGTGTATTTTTTCACAATTCTATTGCAGATTTACGAAAAAATTTCTTTTCGCCATAAGAAATACATGGAAAACTTCGTGGTTTCGGAGGCACGGCCGACTGCAACTTTCATTCGTATCCACACAACACAAGGCTGTCCAAAGAATGTAAATGTACAATTGTACAATGGCAAATCCCGTTTAGTTTTTAGGGCACCTTAATTAATGTCCCAGTATGTATTTTTTGGCACTCTTTTGGTCATAACCAATATCACGACTTGGTATCAGATGAAAGTAATATGATGGGGGGGCGCACAGTGGGCCAGAATCCGGAAAAGCTGGCCAAAAGTCGAAACATGGAGTAATGGTTTTGAAAATTTTCAGTTAGGGGGTTTATGAACGGACATTCATAATATGTTTTCATTGGATACTAGTAAATCCATAAGAACATTCTAGGATGTACAAATACATACTGAAATGTCCCACGTGCAAGTAGACGTCTACATTCCACAGGTTTTCAAAATTTTGACATATATTAGGTACTAGACCAACCTAGTTTAGTTCACTATATTATGAAAAGGATTGTTGTACTTTTTTCTGCGACAATTCTTATCCGTCCGGTTATAATATTACGCCTATATGATTAAATCAAATAAGTATGTACAATAATAAGAAAAATTTTCGTATTATAAACAAAATATACGACAAAACTGATAAAGTATTAAATCAAACAAGAACAATAAAATTATATTGTTTTGGATAATTTTAGTTTAAATCCCACACAACTAAGTGTTGCTTGTCGTTTCTAAAGATTCTAATTAATTACAGGGACTGTAATTATAATGAAAAATATACATAATACAAATTAAAACATATATTTATATTAGATGACTTTTGATTATTTATCATTCAGTAAACAATATGAGGGGTCGACATAGCCTTCATATACACACGTGCTGAACTTATGCTTTCACACCGTTGACTTCAACCAAAACTTCCTGTCTGACTATCTAGTAGAGAAACAAATTACACGAATTGTCGACTTGGAAGTGTTTCCAACTTGATTAAGAAGAAGGTTCAGTTAACGATTTCGCTCCTCGATGCAGACATTCGGTTGAAAATCAATTAATTTCACGTCACTAAACTATCTAATCAGCTTACCAAAGATCGCAAAATGCAAGCATATGAACTGTGTTGGTACTAGTAAACGGTCCGACATTATTTGGACTAACTTTTTCGTATAGGAATAGGCTCGGGAATATGCCTTATACACTATAGTGTATCTGATTAAGGTTACTTGAATTATTTTATTTACACCAAATTTGATTGAACTTAATTTTATTATCACTAATAGGCCAGGTCTTGTTTATTTTCGAACTGATCAGTTTTCAAGTTATCGTCTCTCTTTTTCAAATACCGAGCTACAGAGCGTTTTTGGCAAATTGTCATTTTTGTATGACCTCAATATTTCAATAATCAAGTGTCGAATTGAAAATCGAGTACCACATTCTTAAGGCACTTTTTTGAGTAGAATCCGTTGCTGATAAGAAGAAAATTATGCATGCCTCAGTTTTCGAGATAAAGATATAATTTTTGTTTTCTTAAATGGAACATCCTGTAAATTATTTCATTGTTCGATCAAAACTTAAATTAGCTATCCAACGATATATCATATCGTTATTGTCGTTTTAATACACCCTATGCGCATGATATATAGTTTTGAGAAAAACGAGAAAAACCGTTTTTAGGTTTACATTTCGGATATTATAATTTCTCGTATTTTATGTTATTCATATTTTTTCTGAATATCTGTATTACAAAATTACCTCAAATTTTCATGTTATTTTGGAAGAAAAATTGATTTCAATGCCTCCATATGTACATAGGATGTATTCATTGCTTATTTTGGTTATATAGGATAAATTATTGCTACACATAGGAGAAATTAAAAACAACGAAACATATAGGATAAATAAATAATTAAAATGGCCCATTGTAAAGCTATGAAGCCCACCACACATAGGAGGTTTTATATACTTGTGGAGCACAAATAGACTAATTTCATTTCATTAAAATCTTAATTTTGGTCATATTGTCACATAGGATATATTAAAATGACAACGACGCACTATGGTCAATTTGCCAATATTAGGAGGAAAGTATTACAAAAATAAAGTTTATCCAAAAATTAAAATTAATATATATGTCGATACCTGAATAACCGGAACATCAGAAACCCAAAAAATATTTTGTTTATGCCGCACGTGTTCAAGGTGGTGACGTCAAATAGTAATTGGGTGGTTCCGCGGCAAATAATTTACCGCTAATATTCATCCAAGCAAGTTGTTTATTGTATCCAATATTATAAAACTGTTGTCGTGTGCTGTTAATACATGCCTTTAACTATCGAAAAAATGTCACGAGGTATGTGTCCTCTTGGGCAAAACCATATTACCGATTTATTTCGCGGAAGCCTTCATTTGCGCATTAATATTTTAAAAAAAGTTTCACAAAGTTTCACCGAAATTTCTGTTGTATATCGTAGGTCAGTCTCTGTACTTTGGAACATATACTGAGAGTTTACTTTCTTGTACTTTTATTAGAAGATATTTAATTTTACTGCAGATGTTGTCATTTCCGTGAAGAGAAATTACCTGTTTGAATTGCTACTGAATGAAAAATTGTTAGGTGATGGAGCATCCATAAGGATAATCCACAGGATAATTGAAAATATTGAATAAGAGAAAGAAGACTAGCGCGGGTTGTTAGGAGAAAATGAAGAACTTATTCAAATTATTAAGCTATTCTTAGGTATGTAATTTACTTAAACGCTGGCGGTCTTGTAAATTTAATGTGGCTTCATTTAAAAAAAAACATTCTGGTTGGAGAATTAAAATATGAAACTAATAAAGAAAATGTATGTGAGCCTTCTAGGTCGAAAGTAGGTCAACCGTCAGAGTTTTAGTAGCAGTGGACAAAAGTCGAAAAGAAAAAAGTGCAACCATTATTGGAACATACTCCAGAAGAGTTAAGCTTAGCAACTCAAGCCGCATATCATGCAAGTGGTAAACGTAATGTGGCTTCCGTAATAAAAAACTTGGAAAGAGCTCTCCGCGTACAGTATTCCGAGAGTAAATTTTGAGAAAGTTTCGAAATACAAGTTTGCGTACAGCAATAAAAGAGGTAAAGAAAAACGGACCTTTTTTTTTTCCTGAATTCGTCGAAAAAAGTTGTCACTATAAAGTATCAGCATATAGGTGATTAATTGCAGAGGCATATTAAATAAAAATATACAAGGTGTTTGGTTTGAAAAAATTGAATTATGACAGTTTAAATATGTAAAAATTTAAATCGTCGTGGAGAAAACCCTGTAGAATTATTTTCAACTCTGAGAGTCCTGTAAATTAGTACATGGTCTCGACTAACATTCAAAATGAAATGACGCTCAAATTTACGAAAATGCGTCTTTTGCAGATTTTACTATTGGGTGTTCTATTTCAAAAATTCTGACATTAGCTTGCTACCACTCTGTAAAACACCCTGTAGATTTGAAAATAATTTTGACAAAAATAGGAAAAACTAAACTACAATAAATGTTCGAATTGTCTTTCATTGACATCTATGCATTTTTTATGCCTTTTCCTTACAGCATTTGTTGCATTTCCAATCATAGCAGGAGTTATAGTCCGAAACGCCGTTAATGTTTTGTTCTCCAATTCTTCCATGTTATTAGAACGTTCTCTATATATAATATTTTTTAAATAATTAAATAACTCTTTTTTTCATGGTAATTTGAAAATACCGAAAATTTTATTAACATTCTACGACAAAAAAAAGAGCCATTTGTAGAGAATATGCCTGTAAGAAAATTACAAAGATTAATTTACCAACAAGATGGCGCCCCAGGTCATACGTCAAATGAAACACCAAATTATTTAAATGCTCAATTTGGGGAGGATTGGATAGGTATCATATATCACTCAGGACTAGTTTATCAATGTCTAGTTAGCTAAGTTAACTAAATTGATAACTAACAATTAATTAAGCTAACATGACATTAATAATCAACAAAGTAGTTTAGATATTGTTTAATGTTTAGGAAATAATGGTCATATATTGTGGACAGCTAGATGTCCCGATATAACTCCTGCCGACTTTTGGCTTTGGGGTTATTTAAAATTATAGAGAAGGAAAACAAAACATTAGCTGCGTTTCGTACAATAACTCCTGTCATGATTGGAAATGAAACAAATGCTGTAAATAGAAGGTGTCAAAAATGCATAGATGTCAATGAAAGATAATTCGAACAAAATGTAGTCTAGTTTTTCCTATTTTTAGTAAAATTATTTTATAAGAAGTGTTGTTGTTAATACTTTTCCATGCCCTCTGCACAAATATATTAAATTTCTCGCAAATTAACCACTTTTTCTAGAGATAAATATGACAGATATATAGGAGGATAGCTAATTTAAGTTGTGATCGAATAATGAAATAATTTAGAGTATTCCGTTTAAAAAAATAAAATTTATGTCTATATCTTGAAAACTGAGATGCATAATTTTCTTCTTATCCTTAACGGATTCTATTCAAAAAAGTGCCTTAAGAATGTGTTACACGATTTTCGATTCGAAACTTGGTAATTGAGATATTGATGTCATCCAAAAATACCAATTTTCCCAAAAAAAAAGCTCTGTAGCTCGTTAGTCGAAAACGATAGACGATCGCGGTTTACGCCATTGTTTTTTTTCTCGAAAATCGAGCTCAGGACACTTATATTGGTTTTTGTCTATCTGCCATAGTTTTAGTTAAAAGAAGAATGGAAAAATTATAATAATTAGAAATAACACAATTTGGATACATCATATGCCACCTAAATTAAAATAATTTTACTCTCTTCATTACCTGAAATTATGTTTTCTGATTAAAACTTGACAGTTAAGTGCTGGCGTACAATAAAAGAGATGTTATTTTGGGCAATGGGTTTGTTGATAGTATTATAATATATTTATACAGTTATTCAATATATTGAGAGCATATCTGATATTTTCAACTGATTTATCCACTTTTTTATGTTCAGGACATATCTCATCTCAGTGCGTTATTGCCAAAATGAGAATAGAAGAAGAAAATATTGCTTGCCCAAATTTGAAAATTATGCACATTGTTTACTAGCCGTAACAAATGCTAAAGTAAAGACATTCACATTGCTTGATCCCACTGGTGGTTTCTCATTAAAACAATTGATACATTTTGTGAAATATATAAGTGAAATTTATATCGCGTATAGAAATGGGTATAAAATTTCATCTAGACCATATTATAAGGTATATTTCGTGTTTGATAATTCTGGGAACATCAATCTGAAATGCAATCAATTAAATATATCATTATTTTTTATTTACCTATTGAAAATATTTCATATATGAGTGACAATAGATGACCTGTGATAAAGAGGGTTATACGTTTATTATGAGATGTGGCAGTATAACAATGAATGTGTGTATGCTAAACGCAGGGTATACCTACATCAATCATAATTTTTATCAGTCAGACAAAAGGTAATGCAAATTATTTGCAAGATAAGATATAAAACATATTGCATCTTATTACGGTTTTTTATGCATAATATAAAAGATATAAAAATTAAAAGGATATGCATTGAGAAAACAATTGTAAGTAAAGAATGATTCTATTAATTTCTTTATTACACCAATTTGACTTTATTATAAATGGTAAACTATTTTTGATTAATCAATTCGTTACTATGATAGCCAGTGTAACCCGTTTTTTAAGACATCTGCATAAATCAAATGCCATTATGTGGCAAACAGCTACTTCGCCTTTTGAAAAGCTGATTTAATATTTCATAATAAACTCTTCAATTTGTTATATTAACTTTGAGCAAGAATTTAAAAGTACTAGTACTATTTAAGTAGGGAACTGCCCTCGCCTGTCACATGCTGAAAATACACAAATGAAAATGATGCATTACCTTATTGAGTCAATAAAATCTCGATTTACACTAGTTGTGTATACTGTCGAAATATTATTACAATCGATGCAGTAATGCAGAAGTTATGAGAAAAAAGTGCCTTCAAAATTTAACGGTTAAAGACCAACGAAAATCCGAAAAAAAAAATACGAATATTCATAGTATCATTGTTAAATGGAATAGTACTGAATTTTTCCAGTGAAGTCAAGTATCTAGGATCCTGGACCAAGAAATTACCTGGAACTCGCATTTGGAAAGGACATTTACAAAAGCAACCACGACTGGTCTAACGCATCATGTGTATGGTGGCCAAAAACAGAAGAGAAACTTGCACAAGGAATGCTGCAGAAACTGCAATGCTTTGCCTGTCTAGGGACTACAGACGCAATACGCTCCTGTCCCACAATAGTTATGGAGACAATGCTAGACTTATTTCCTCTGCATTTGCATGTGAGAAAGGAGGCAGCAATTAACGCTCCATCATTAAATTTATTCCAGGCGACCTGGTTGATCATTTGAAAATTCTCGAGCTCTTCGAGCTCGAGAGGGCTGATCACAGGCCTTCTAATAGGCCATTGCCCCTTGAGATCATCTCAAGAACATGGACATTGCAGAAGATGACAAATGCAGATAGTGAGACTGCGGAACATGTACTTTATGAATGCAAGGTACTAATCCGCATTAGGCTAAAATACCTAGAACAAGCGGAACTAATGCCTGAAGACATAGGGAAATCAGCTCCCAGAAAACCCACAGGCTTTGCAAAAAGTCTTGGAATCCTGCAATTAGTTGTAGGATAATTCACAAAAGATCTTTTAGGTCGAGGTGAAGAAAGACCAACTCAGGGCCAAGCGACCTCTTAAACAATCTGCAATCTAGTGCCATTTTCACTCAAATTACATGCTCCCGAAAGATTGCCTGTACTCCTGAAATATCCTGTATAAAGTTTTCAAAGTTATGTCGCTTTTAAATGATGTATTATTGCAATGCATTTAGATTTCTATTCGGCAATCAGCATAGCTGATTGCCGAATAGACCACAGATATTCTGCTGCATTGCAGAATATATACAGAAATGCATGTGTAAGAGTGCATGAGCCGATGGACCGTTTTAGAGTGGAACGTGGTGTCCGGCAAGGTGATTCAATCTCTCCTAAACTATTTACAACTCGTTTAGAATACATGTTTAAGAATATCCGGTTAGAATCATGGGGTATAAATATTAACTGTGAAAACCTTAACCACCTCCGGTTCGCTGACGATATTGTACTGATTTCGGATAGATTAGACAAGGCAGAGGCAATGCTGACACTATTAACATCTACTTCACATAAAGTCGGGCTCAAAATAAACACATCTAAAACCCAATTTATGACAATCTAGTCCCCAGCCGAAATATCTTAGTAGAAGAAAAGAGGTTTTCCAAGTTACATCCTACAAATATCTAGGCCATGAAATTAAAATCGACAGGGATAATCAGACTTGTGAGATCTATCGAAGAATTGGGCTGACCTGGGCCGCGTATGGAAAACTTAAAGACGTCTTTAGATCCGAGATCCTCATGCGTAAAGTATTCAACCAATGTGTTTTACCTGTGTTGACTTATGGATCAGAAACTTTAACTCTAACACAGAGATCAGCTAATAGAGTAAGAGTAGCTCAACGAGCCATGGAACGCTCCATGTTAGGAATTACAGAGTTCCAAATGAACAAATACGACAAAGAACTAGGGTCAGTGATGCAATAGAACGCATGATCTCTCTGAAGTGGAATTGGGCTGGACACGTAGCAAGGATGCCCAATGATAAATGGACAAAACGGATTGTGGAGTGGCGACCCAGGCAAGATGCACTTAGGAGTAGAGGGCGTCCACCAACTAGGTGGACAGACGACATAAAACGAGTTACAACGAATTGGATCCAGTATGCCCAGGATCGAAATAAATGGAAAATGTTGAGAGAGGCCTATGTTCAGCAGTGGACAAGACAGGCTGTTTGATGATTTAGATTTCTGTTTAGGAAATTCTCCAACATTGCTGAAAATTTGAGAGAATGTCCTCCAGTATGTTAGAAATGATAATCTGAAATCTTTCCAGTCTTAATCCACATCCAATTTTGTTAGTTTAACAAATTAAGTGTACGAATTTGAATTTTTGTAAATATTTTCGGAAAATAAGAAGACAAAAAGGAAAAGAAGAGAATTAAAAAATGAAGTTTATTGTTTATTTTACTGAAATAGCTATCATTGGTATAATTTATTTATCAATTTACTTCGTATTATAGTAGCGTACTCTCAAAATACTAAGACACAAAATGTATTGATTGAAATTTTTAAAATTTTTTAAAGTACCCTTTGAAAGTTATACATTTTTGAAAAATTAATTACTGCCTCTCACACATTAAATTTCAAATGGCGTTAACTTTCTTAAAAAATAAGATATCGAAAGGGCGAAATTTAAAATTTGAATTATGTACTGTGAGATGTATACAGGTCTTTTAATAAAATAGTATATTGTGTATCTAGGTGTGAAAGCGATACATTCCCGGACGACGATGCAATTGTTGGCCGAGGCGCTAGCCTCGGCCAACAAGCATCGAAGTCTGGGAATGTGCTTTCACACCGAAGTACACATACTATTTTTTCTGAAATCACAATAAATACTATTTTAAACGTATAAAAATCAAAAATATAAACATTAAAAACAAAAAATTCTGAAATCACAATCAATACTATTTTAAACGTATAAAAATCAAAAATATTAACATATTAAAATATATATAAAAAACCGTACGGGAATGTTACTTCCCGGCCTAGGCCGGGAAGTAACATTCCCGTACGGCTTTATTGATCGTTGCTTGGCAACGGATCTTTTCCGGTCTGTTTTCTGATAGTTTCCTAGCAACGGACTAAAATACTGGAATTGTGCATTTTTCGCTCTAAAATCGCGCCGAAAATGTAGGCATTCCCGATCGATTTCAGAAAAATAATAATTTACTGTTTTCAAGAAATTCGAAATATAAATATAAATCGAAAGTTCTGGTAGCAACAATTTAATTAGAGCTGCCTAAATTACTTCCATGATGAGACCGATCAAAGTGATGAAGAACATAAGACATAAAATCAATGTAGAAATTTGTAATTGAACAAGAAAATATTGTCATTTTATTAAATTTTTTAAATAATCATTATTTGACGCATTAATAATTATTTTTTACAATAATCCTCTGGCTTCTTTAAAAATTATTTATTGAAATTTTGTGGTATCATTTGTAATCTTTCTCTTAATTGTTATAGCATCCTATTCTTAAAACACCAGTTTTAAGTTGTATAGAGTAAAAAAAAATTACAAAACTATATTAGTAAGCCCTTTAAAAGCCCATTTTTTTTAAATCGATTTCTGTTTCTCCTACGTTATACTACAAATGGCGTTAACTTCGTTAATAAATAAAATGTCAACATTTTATAGGGTGAATATCAAAGCTTGATTCATATATCTACTTTGAGATGTTGGATAGGTTTTTCTAGCAAAAGTAATAATTTATTATTTTCACTATCTTTGAGAAAAAAATCGATTCGAAAATCGTATGCACTAAATTCATCAATCTTTCACACACAAAAATTCAACAAATTTTTCAATACTAGGATCTTATAGAAGATATCCTCTTTCAAAGCCCATGTTTATCTATTTTAATATTTAAGAATAAGCTGTCGATATCAAGTAATAGGCCGATATTCGACTATTTCCTGGGAGATGTACATTGTGAATACAGTTAAAAACTTGTCACTCTAGAGAGTCAACTATCGACTTTGTTAATACACTTGCTGTGACGCACGTCATTCTGTTTTAAAAGTAAAAATCTATTTGCTAAATTATTGAGAGTAAGAAGAAATCTGCAAGATTAAGCTACTCAACAATTAAAAAGATGTTGATTCTGGTAAGGCATGGAAGCTGGATCGAGGTGCATTTTGACATTATATGGTGAGCCTAATTTTGAATTAAATTTAGATTTATACAGATATAAATATTTTGCTAATGCTGTAGGGAAAACAAATCAAGTAAAGTTTTCCTCGATATTTTCTACAGAGGATGCAGCTACGGAACACTTGAAGAGAGTGTACTTACAGGTTCAGCTCTGAATGGATAATACTATATCACTGGAACTTTGGGGAGGTGCAGAAAAATCGAGGCATTTTGATATCAAGTATGAATCAGCAGCCAGCTTCGAAAATTTGTAATGAAGATAATTTTTTTAATTATGTAAAAAGTGACGTGGAGTATCTTGTGGCTTTAGAAAAGCTGGGTTATATTGCTCACCAGCTTGTTCTTTTTGCAACGATGAGAACTGCCTAAATTGCTGTCATGAAGAGATCGATGGACAGTTGTAACTGAACAATAAAATATTGCAAACATTTTATTTTTTTCTAATTATATGATATATTAATAAGTATTTTATAAAATAATCATGTATTGCAACAACTAAAAATTGCAACACTCATATTGTATGTTGCGACGAG
Source organism: Rutpela maculata (assembly GCA_936432065.2). Classification (NCBI taxonomy): domain Eukaryota; kingdom Metazoa; phylum Arthropoda; class Insecta; order Coleoptera; family Cerambycidae; genus Rutpela; species Rutpela maculata. The sequence continues at coordinate 148,706,372 of OW386289.2, forward strand.
GAATCGTCTACCTTAAAAAAACAAAACTCATATATTTTAATGTATTATTTACGGTTTTTGCATTATCTTCAGATTTGTCTGCCATTTTGAAACCTCGTTTTTGAATATTGAGTTTATAACATCAAGCTCATATTCAGTGACCTCGAAATCCCCACATTTTTATATATTTTAACTATTTTTGGTCAGTTTTTGGTAGTATTGTTCAGTCATTCTGAATCCGCTCTTTTTAATTTTGAAATTATGCTATCAAAACCCCTGAATGATTTTCATTAGTAATATTGCCACTTGACGTGTTTGAGCTATAACAGTTTCAAAATATTTTTTGGTAAAATATTGATTTTTTAGTTTTTTTAGAACATTTTGATTTGATTTGAACAGTTTTTAATACGTGAAGTAGAGAATTCAGTCGATAGAGAATTCAATAAATATTCTTACAGATGGTAATGATTCTTTTAATTTACGAATTTATAACATTAAAGTACTTAAGTAGCAGCGTTACCACATTTGGTAGATTTTTATTTCTTTTTAGTAGAATTTTAAGGATTTTTGTAAAGTTTGGTAGGTAAAATTTGCTGGCAGATTTCTGATAATTATTATCAGAAATCTACCAGCAAATTTTACCTACCAAACTTTAAAAAAATCCTTAAAATTCTACTAAAAAGAAATAAAAATCTACCAAATGTGGTAACGCTGTTAAGTAGGTATTTAAATCATTTATTTCTGAATATGTTTAGTTGTTCAGCCAACAAGCACTTATCTCTGGGGATGCTCTGTAAATGTACAGCAACATTTTTCATTAATTAGATATACGTAATGTAATCGATACGTTTTTATTGCGTCGATTTATCAAGCACCCAGAGTGTTTTGACATTTGGACAATCCTCGATTTGCAACCATAATGAACTGCATCACTGGGAACCGAAGGAGATATCTGCAATGGATTACAGGATTCCATTGTATCGTGTCCCCAGAATTAACCTCAGGGGTGACAGATGTTTATGTATAAAAAATGAACCGCCCGGACTTTTCATCCCCCACGTATACCCAACTGCTTAAAACCATAGTTTATTTGCAGATTAGTTCTCTAAATTCGAAAGGAATTGCGGTTTGGTTAGACAACACGCAAGAAGCCCGGCATTAATCAGATAAAGCCAAGGGTTGGCACTTGTGTTCAATACGACAGAAAATTGTCTGTGAATTTGCGAATACACCAGTATCACGGAAGCAATCATTTGTTTTTGAACTAATGAAAGACATTTTTTTTTAAAACATCAACGTTTCATTATTATTTAAAAGCAATCTCAGGATAATTTTATTAGTCTCTCTGAAATAAACGCAATAAAAATGAAAGTAGATATATAAGCACTATACGTTGCACCTATAGATAGATTGATTTTTTATTTAATTATATTACATAATAAAATAAAATATTGATAGCTAATTACAGATATTTTAGTTACAACTTTAAAATGCCATTTTATAAATAATTGTAAATTATCACGATAATAATACCAGTCCTAATGTGTTTTACTTAAAAAGAAACGTACACAAACAACGGAATAACAATAGATAAGAGCTAAAATCGATAAAATAATTTATTATAAAAGGTCACAAGAAAAATTGTAAACAAACTCATACGATCTATTAATAGTGGAGCCAAATTAAGATTTTAATGTGAATTGTCTCGTCAGAGTTTTTCTATTTTACCGTGGAGGGTCAATTTAAGTTCACAGCTACATTTTGTAGTTTCTGCGAGATCGGCGTATTGTTTATTTAAACAATTTATTTTTTTTAGACCGTTTTCCATCGATTTTCTTGGAATATCTCGAAATCTATAAGTCCTACAGAAAACAAAAAAAAAAGGAAAATGTTCGTTTTGAGCTGTACAATAAAAGTACATAAAATATAATTCATTCCAATTCTTATTATTATTTTTAAAAAATTGAACATTGCAAAATTATGCGTTTTTAAACAAATCACGGTTTTTTCAAAAATAGTGGATAATATATTGAATGAAATTTTGAAAAAATATTGCTCTTATAAAGTACAATCACCACTTCAAATTTCAAATCAAAATGATTACTAAAACTGCTCAAATATACAACTGTTGCTAAAACTTTGCTCCCTTGTGAAATCCTGCCAAGAAATGTGTACGATGGCTCAAATTGTAGCATTCTATAAATACTTTAAGATCACGGAGAAAAACTTTTTTTTTTTTGAAAATTTAAACCCGTTTTATTGCAGTTATTTATGTTTGGAAATTTTAGTTATAAACATATTCAAGTAACTATCTGGTTTTTTTATGAAATCAAAGACAGTAAACGAGCAATGAAAGTAAATTAAGAAAGCCAACTTTTGAAAAAAAAATAATGCCCTACTTGCATTTGGAGCTGAGATACGTTAGTTTTTACGTTTAGGCACTTATAAATAAACAAATCAATATTTGAAATTGATTATTCTCTTGGTTATTCTCCAGTGCCTATTATTATACTCTTCGCAAAAACGAAGAGTACATTATATTTGATCGGCACATTTCTAAATCAGTAAATATCGCTCGTAAAAAAAAATTTCTATATCAATATGTTAGTGAACGAATTCTGCACAACTTTCAAAATATCCGTCTGTCCGTCCGTCCGTCCGTCCGTCCGTCCACCCGTCCGTCTGTCCGCCCATCTGTTCGTCCGTCCGTCCGACTGCCCGTCTGTTCGCCCGTCCGTCTTTCCGCCTGTCCGTCCGTCACGTTTCTTGTAAGCACGATAACTTAAGAAAGAGAAGTCCGATTATATTGAAATTTGGAAAGTAAGTTAGTGCTAGCTAGAGGAAGAACTTTATTGTTTTTGAAAGAAATCAATCTGTAAATAAAAAAGTTATTAAATCATTTAAATTAAAAAATATATATTTTCTTAATTGTTGTCATTTGCACTTAAATAGAAATCTTGCGAAATTTTATTATCTGCCGGCAAGAAGATTTTGAGTGCTCAGGACAGACAGTGGTGGAAAAACTTGGGAGAGGATTATGTCCAGGAGTGGACGAAAACAGGCTAAAGAAGATAACACAACTCTAGTTGAGAGACATTTTCATTTTTCTTAGTGCAGGAAGGTTATCATATATGGAAAAATTCAATTTTAATGACGGACCTCACGTCATTTTACTTCCGATTCCGGAACCCCTACTAAGCCCAATGTATTAATGATGCTCCAGCTCTTGGCATATAGGGGTTAGAATACAAAAACATTTTGATGATTCAAGTGCTATTTCTGTGTCCAGACTTCCAGCTTTTCAAACATTCCTCGTAGATGTCGCATGTAAATATCAGTTTGGGTAGGTTTGCTTGTTCTATATTATGAAATATATCGCAATATATGTAACTAAGAACAAAATTAAATTTTGTAATAACATAATTTTCCGCTGATATATCGTAATTTATATTCACCATAAGTAACAAGTTAAAATTTCCTTTACAAACTCCTTATGATAACGCTTTCGCATAAACAAAAAAAGCACTTTGTTGTCTAGATCTTGATTAAAGAGAAACATTTATGGTATGCAAATCAGAGTGTAGTAAATTTAGATAAAATAGCATCAGTTTAATTTGTTACCACGGCAGGCTCTGATTACAAAGTCGTGAATTAATAACATCACCTACTTTGCTTGTCTTAGTGTATGCTTCAATTTGCATCTTTAACTAGAATCTTCACAGTAAATAGTCGTGCTATTAGATATTTAAGCTCATACCATGACGCCCGCTATGATTCATTAAGCTATAATTAAAAGCTTTATCTCATAATGAGATTTCACTGTTCGGTAGTAGTGAGGTCTTCTCTTCTATTGAAAGTTTTGTATGTGCCACTCCAAATGCTCGTGTGTGATGTTTATTATTGATTATACTTAGTAGGTAATACAACATGTTGTATTCTATTAATTATGATTTTCTTCCTTGATGAGTTGTAGCAAATGAATTCGGATGATGCCAGCTGCAGATTGGACATAAAGTCAATTGAATGGCTGCGTTCTTTATTAAGGAATATTACTTCCACATCCAGTGGAAGTATAGTAATGACAAAAAAATTTTATTGTTCATATAGGCCTAGAATGTCATGAAACGTCGAGATTTTAAGTTTGAGCAAAAAAAATTCTGTCTGTCTGTCGGTTTGTCCGTCTCTGTTGAAGATATGGACTTGAAATTTGATACACGTATGTATTTTAACGAGATCTGGAACTAGATTATATTTTCATCTTATTCTGTTGAAGGATTGGGGGTAAATTGGAGTAAATGAGGTAAATAAGTAAATCAAGCAGGTAAGAGACCATAAAACTGGTACTTAGTATATACAAGAGAAGCTAATGTCTCAAAAAATTTTTAACACTAGCCACCCCCAGTAATACCCCCTCCCCATTATAAAAGGGGGTAAAAAAAATTGTGATTTAGTGTGTGTACGAGAACCAAAGGCCTCAAAACATTTTTTGTTACTTCATCCGTCCCCACTACCAACCCCTATCACTACCCCCACCCCGCTACCGATGTGGGATATCGTTTTATGGGTTTTTGGATATCAAATATTATATTATTAAAGTTCCATAAACAATTATTTCCACGTACAAAATGTTTTCGTTGTAAGAGACTTTGGATGTGGAAGTATTGATTCCTTGGGCAACGGTTTTTTTGGCATACCGAAATGTATCGTATACCAGCTCACCAGAAAAATGTTGATGCAGTTTGATGGTTTCCTGCCCTAGGACTAATCTTAACAAACTTTTTAGCTAATTATAGAAACATTCATAGAGATTAACATGTGTTTTATAATTTTCAAAAGAAAAAAAATGAGTTGTCATATTATACCAAGGGAAACATGCTGTTATTTTTCACTAATTTGAAAACACCTTGTAGATTCATCATTCATTTTCGAGCCATATCCAGTCTCAACATTCTCTTTTCTGAATCATTCCAGTAAAAAATAAAGCGCTGACAATTTAACAGTATTTTTCACTTGTGACAATAAATATAGGAAACTACACTCATATTATGGATAACACAAAAACTTTTTAAAACTAGACAAAAAGTCGGTAACGTATATTTTCTATGAGCACGAATTAAGGCCGCTGTACGCTTTGGCATTCTTTCGATAAGATGTCGAATATGATCCTGCTCAATTGGTTCTCATTCATCAAGCATGTCCCAGGCATGCTCAATGAGATTCAAGTCTGGGCTATATGCTGGCCAAATAAACAATAACATAAAATTGACATCGTTTTATTTGTAATTTTTTATCTGCTACAAGAAGATAGTGGGGAGATTCAAAGAGAAGAATGTTGAGAATAGATGTGGATTGAGTGTGAAGCATGGTGAAATATAACCATGCTAACTAAATACTTTGCAGGGTATTTTTAAATTAGTGAAAAAACAGGTAGGAATATGTTTTCCCGAGTATAACATGATGCAATTTAGTTCTTTTTTGAAAATAATAATCACTATAATTTCTATAAAGAACAATGTTAAAAAAGGCTTCTTTGGCACATCCATGGTAAAGTGTGGAAGCCATCTTTTATTACTAATTCTGGGGTACTGAAAACGAATCCGTCACCCGTTTCGGCGAAAAATCTCGGAAACGCATTAAAAAAACAACTTATTTGGGTGCCATAAAGTGAAGATTCTCATTTTTCCAACCAAAAGTCATTTAAATAATTGAAGAATTTTTTAATATAAAAAACAGGTAATATTTTCTGGATAGTGATAAGCACACCGTACACGTAACTCCAAAAGTGTGAGAAATATTTAGTAGTGAGAAATATTCCTCTGAACTGATTAAGTCCCTTCATTATGATAAACAAACATCAAACTGGATGATTAGGGATTTCTTCTGCAATTAAAACCAATAAAAACTCTAAAAAGATAATATTTACTACCTTAATTGGTGGGGATGGGTGTAAGAGTAATTAGAAATAATCACATTATAACCTGATAATAGCTATTTAACGAGTAGTTTTGGCTTTTTTAAAAATAAATGAATAACCGTATATTAGATATTCTAACTTTCACCGTTCTTATGGATGGTGAAGGGTGAATTTAGAATTTTTGCTTATTTTTGTACTTACCTAACGAAACTGAGTATTTTGAAAGAATTTCCTGCACAAAAGGATAACTTTTTGTTGCAAGTTCTGATATCAATTTCAATGCCACATCCAAATAAAAGTTGTTATTTACTGTCCTCCCGATGTTTTTAGCCAATTCGGATGACAGATTCGTATTTAGCACCCCAAAATTTGTAAAAAAAATATGGTTTCCACACTTTAACACGGACGGGCCAAAGAGCCCTTTTTTTAAACATTGTTCTTTGTCTACAACTTGCTAAAAAAATTATTAAAATCGGCCAAAGGGTGGAAAAATTTTCAAATATCAAACTTCATCAAAATTGTGGGTGAATGTTTTTTTTGTCGGAAAATGTATATATCCATCGATATCCACATAAGACTAAAAGAAGTTCTGATGACGAAAAAGTTGAAAACTTTACTCAGCTCAATAAGGTTTTTTTAAATTATTCCCTAAATAATATTTCATACGAACCATTTCTGTTACTGTTCAAGAAATTAAATAACTGCTTAGCATTATATGTCAAAGAATGTCAAAAATGCACGTATTGTGTTGGAATATAGTTAACATTCTCAGAGAGCAAACGTTAATAACACGATTGGACTCTCGAAGTAGAAGCTTTTTCCTTAAATACTTTGGTGTTGATATATTTAAAGGATAATATATATTTAGAGAGATTGTTTAACATCAACCATAATAATGCACTTAACTGAAATAATTCTGAAAATAAAAAGAATACTATCAAAAATGCAACAGCTATGGTGCTCCGCTTAAAACTCCCCAGGCTTGTAACTTTCTTATTTTTTAGGCGACGATCATGTAGGGCACACCAAGTTGTAGATATTTTTAAGGCATTTAAACATGTGTACAGAGTGATTTAAACAATTTTTTTTTTGAAAAAATTGTTAAGAAAGAAAATATAATTTCATTGAATAATTGAACTGCGTTAATGTTTTCTTATAAAGGTTTCAATTAGCTTCAATTTATGTTATTACGTCATATACGAAATTCTTCTTGGTTTTAGAGAAAAAAATTAAAAACCCTCTTTCCGATTCCAAACTGATTTTTTTTTTAAATAACTTTGAAAAGAATGTAAATAATAATTTTATGCTTTATCTGTAAAAGACATATCACAAACAATATTCAACGTAACAAAACAGCAACAAGAAACAAAAGAAATAAATATTTTTAAGAACAAACTTATATTAAAATGTACTAAATAGGAAATTGCAAAATTTTTATTTTTTAAAATTTTTTCTTTTAATAGCATAAACTGAAGCTAATTAAAATCTTTATAAGAAAACATTAACACAGTTCATGTACAGGGTGAGGTAAAAAAATATTCAAAGAAACTAAGTTTCCTTTCTAAACAATTTTTTTTTGTTTTTTCAAATTACTCTGTATGCATGTTTAAAGGCTTTAAAAATGTCTACAATTTGATGTGCCCAACATGGTCATCGCTTCAAAAATAAAAAAGTTACAAGTCTGGCGAGTTTTAAGTGACGCATCCTGTATACGTCATAATATATTTTTGCCCTCTCATCTAAAGAAAGAAAGTATAATTTTTTTTCTTTATATTGACTAATTAATTGGTTAATTGAAAACGCCTTTAATGTATGTGTGCTATTATTATTGTATACATTTGTTGTAATTTTTTGTCATCCAAAATTTAGGAATTAAGGTGGGCGGTATCGAGAAGGTAATTCAACAATTTCTCCTACATCCCTGAACCGATTCAAAAATTTTTTGGATGGGCTTTTAGAGACAATTTTGTAGAATGGTACTAGGCTATTGAAAACCAAAAAGGAAAAAAAAAATTTTCACATGCGAAAATCAAAAAAAAATTTTTTTTGTTGATTTTAATAGTCTGGTATCATTCTATCAAGTTTTCTGTAAAAGCCTATCAATCTGTTCAGGGATTTAGGAGAAATTGTCGAATTACGAAATGATTTTCTTAAATAGGGTAAATTTCGTACCGCAACGATTTCCCTCAGGTATGAAATATTTATAATAACTAGATGAAAACTGAGTAAAGGTATCGTTCTCCTTCTTTAATCTCCTTGATGTCAAAATATAATTATTTTGACATTAATATTGAGATAAGGGTTTTGTTATTGAAAAACATATTTATAGAAAAATGATAAATACGAAAGTATTAGATTTTTTTCTCAAACTTGGAAACTTTAGATATATCTACTTTCTGGAAAGTCCAAAGTAGAAGAACTCTGGGAAATAATATTAAAAACCACTACCTAAGGAATCACTACTACCACATCCAAATTTCCTCTCCAAGTCTCTTACAACGAAAAAAAAGTATTTACGCAAAACCTGCCTTTCTATTTAGAACTTTTTATTTATTCATTATCTTTTCTATACCATCACTATCCTGCATAGTTTTTTATTAAGAAAAAGTATACCACGTTTTCTTTCTGGCAATGTACAATACATTCCAAATATTGTTTTTCTCTACCTAGAGTGACCACCCTGTATACTTTTCAATAAAAGATGTGTTTACTACATGTGAAATATTACTATCAGTCACATTTTTTCGTTCGTTCGCTTTTTACAGTCACCACTCTGTATAATTTTTGTTAAATTTTTTTGCATTAACTACATGCGAAATATTATTGCACTACGTCACATTTTTTCCTCATTTCTTTTAAGTAAATTTTTCATACTTTTCTTCTTTGACAATTGTGTTTACTGCTTGCCAAAGTTATCGTCCTTACATTATTTTCATTGTTATCTTAAGGTGACCACCCTGCATATCTTCGTATTTTTTTCTTCCGTCACAGTTGCGTTAACTGCATGTGAAATAATACCGCCCCCTGTCACATTTTTCATTATTTTTTTCAGAGTGACCACCCTCTATATCTCTCATAATTTTCTTTCTTGACAGTTGTGCTAATCGCATGCGAAATATTGTCATCCTTCATGATACTTACTTTAAATTTTTTAGAAAAACCACCCTGTATATTTTTTTTATATGTTTCTTCTTTGATGTTTGTGTTAATCAAATGCGAAATATTATCGTCCTCCTTTACATTTTTCATATCTTTTTTAGGGTGACTACCCTGTATATTTTTCATATTTTTCTCCCTTGACAGTTGTGTCAATTACATACCACACATCTTATCTTCCGTCACGTTTTTTTCCTTAATTGTATTTTTTATGTATATTTTTCAATATAGTGTGTCCCAGTTCTTCGTTGACAGTAGTAGCCTCAACTGGCGTGGTTTTGCAGCTATAGCGCCAACAAACAGACAGACAGACTGACGGAATTAAATGGCTTTAATTTTCGTGTTCTGAACCGTGAAACTCCGGAGAAATCTTTTCTCGATTACAATACCTCCTTACATCCCTTCGTTAAGCGAGGGAAGTAAAAATTGGTACTGCATTTGTATTCCACTATGTGGAGATAATTGTTCATAGAACTTTAATAACATAATATAATCGTACCTCAATAACCTATAAAACGATATGCCACACGGTAATGGGTGTGGTAGAGGGAGAGGCAGATGCCAAAAAATAATGAAGTTCTTGTACATACACTAAATCACAATTTTATATTTTGCCCTATTTACTAATGCTTTAGGTAATGGTGATCAGTTAATACCAAAAGAAATTTTAAGGCCTTTGGTTTTCGTACACACAAAACATTACAAATTATTTTTACCCATCTATATTAATGGGGTACGGGTGAAATAAGTGGCAGAGTGAGTGGCTGATGCCAAAAAATTTATTGTGAGGCCTTTGGTTCTCGTACACACGCTAAATCAATATTTTAATTTTTTACTCTCTTTAATAATGGCGTGGTGGTGGCTGATGCAAAAAAAAATGAGGACTTTGGTTCTTGTACACACACTAACTCGCAATTTATTTTTTTTATCCCCTTTAACAATGGAGTGCAGGTAGTAATCGAATTTTAATTTTCGGTTACTAAATTTCAGAAAATGATGTTTTTAACTTCCTTAGGAGGTAGTAAAAATTGGTAGAGGGTGGAAGATTCAAACTTTGTTAATGTCGACATTCATTATGTACTTATAACTTTACAAAATTTAAAAAAAAAAATGTCTATCAACAGTCGATATATGAAGGAAAATCTAATTTTTGCCCCTTTTATGAGATAAAAGGGACCATCCCCTAGAGAAAAACCGACAAGAATTTTTTATGCCTAAAATTGGTTTCAGTGCATCAAAATACTTTAGAAAAGTTAGATCAGAACCTTTCTATAAAAAATTACTATTGAAGAAATAAATAATACAAATCTTATAAATAATAAAGATAAAGTCAAAACTTTTCTTTTATAAACCTGTGTAGTTAGAAGTAACTAAATATAACAATTTACAAAATTATGAAAAAATTGATAATATTTTCGGATGTCATGAACCAAAATAGGCGAAAACAATTAATTAACTCTAAACTTCGAGCTATGTTGAAGGCATGAGTAAGTATTTTAAATACTTATCTGAACAGATTATACAAAACTTATTTATGGTAAATAACGATTGTGTACATTGTCTTTCAAAGGCCGAAAATTTTTAAATTTCCTGTAGTTAGTATATATGTAGTGCTTGTACGTCACTTTTTTTTTACTGTACGTTATTTTATGTGCTTTTAGGGGATAGAGTTCATTTTTTTTAATTTCCAAAGGTAGTAAAAGCACAATTATTTCCTATACAATAGACACAGAATAGAGCAGCTACATTGATTATTATTTTTACAGCTTTTTTTACAATTACAAGGAATATTACTTAGTAAATTTTTAGAAAAAGCAGAACTTTCATTCATAACATCAGGCATTAAGCCATTCTCAGTTTTAATCTTTCTCAGAACCTAACTATTTTTGAACTTAGCTCTATAGACTATTTTATGATGATTCCTAGTTGAGTCATTATATCCAAATATTATAACTTAACTTTCTTCGGTTTTCAAATCAATAGCAGTTTTAACGATTGTTGTATCGGCGTCTTGTCTGCATATTTTCACATTAAAATCATTATCTATTAACTCTTTGAACAATAATTTTATAAATCTATCCTTATTTTTACTATTAGCTAGAATTTTTTTTTGACTAACCGAGGATTTCATAATGTTACTTGTGATTGAAATATTTACGCAAATATTTTCTCTAAACGACGATTGCACTCGTTATTCTTAGTGCTATTCTGTTCACGGGCATACCCATCAAAAATAATATTACTCTAGTCTTGACTGCTTGGTTCTGATAATTGATCATATATTCATGTATTACAATGCGTATGCTTAATAAATTTCCTTTTCAAATTAATGGAGTTTCATTCTGTATTAAATTTTTGAAGTTATACCAGACTTTCTATAGTATATTTCATTTTGTTTCGATAAAAATTTGTTCCAAAAAAGGAGGTTCAAAGAAAATACATTTTTGAAAATAAAAGAAAACACTTTTTTTGAAAATAAAAAAAATTAACTCTATCCCCTAAAAGTACATAAAATAACTTACAATCGAAAAAAGAAAGTGACGTACAATGCGTCCTTGATATTTGATGAAGAATTAGAAATTTTATTTCGTCCGCCATCTTCGACCGCTTTATTTGACATAATTGGTGAATTATATTTGACCATAAACGAGTTTTGGCTTTTCCAACTTTGGTGAAATTACTCCTCCTTTTAGAAAATATATTCATTTGATTTTTTCGGCTATTTTTGGTGTTTTCTATTTTTTTCCAAGATGGCGGATTGACCAATAAATATCGGTCTATATTTTTTAAGAATTTTTATTTCAAATAAGCCAGTATTTTTAAAATTTCCATCCGATTACTAGTACAAGATATATAAAAGTTGAAAATCCGTGAAAGTCATCAAAAAGTGCATATAACTTTTGACGCACAAGGAATTTTTGGCTGCAAATATTTTTTTCGTAACCAGGAGGTCATAATACATAAGAATCAACAATAAAATTACAGGTGGAATGTTGTCGCCGAAAAAAATTAAATTAAATCAATTCGACTGTACTATTGGTGTAATTAATAAAATTAAAAAACAAAAGCAGTAAAACTACAACATGCGTATCCAAGCAAAATGTTAATCAGATACTTAGGTATCTGCAGTCGGTCACGCCCGATTGCAACTCATTGCTTTTGCTAAACATTTTTAATTTCAGCTTAACACGTTTAAAGCATTATTCACTAAATTAATTCACATTCTGCAAGCTCATCCTAGATAAAGTCGTTAATTTTTCTTTGCAAAAAGAGACCTAGATTTAATCTTTAACTTACCACAATGGGAACCCTCTGAAACACGCTGCTAAAATAAGTAGTTCATTGTTCTTTTTAAACAAGATCAACTTTCAGGTGTTTTGTTCCCCACTATCTGTTCAAGAGGTAGCCAATAGATCACCAAAACAACAAAGAATGTGGCTTGTTAGTAACACATTAGTTTAGCAGATGTTTTGCAAATAGCTTTTAGATTTCTATCAAGTAGCTCTGAACTCAAAGATAGGATTGATGTGGAGCACCTGTTCGTTAGAGATACGGCGCCTGGAATTTCATTTTGAAGAGTACAATTTGCCTCAGTGACAATTTTAACTCTTGCCTTGTAGTTATTTATGGTTAGTTTCGAAAAAGATTTACATGAATTTATGTAAAACAGGGGATAGTGGCAGGTGAGTAAATATCAACTGTTATCTGTTAAAATGGTGGCTTAACTTGGTGAACAGTCTGCTGAGTTTCAGTTGTCCTTAAAATGGATGATCAAGTAAATTAGAGAAAATATACTAAAATCCACTATATAAATCAGCATAAAGCGTAAAGAGTTTCATGAGGTCTGCTGTACAGGAGGATGAATTAAACACTGCACACTATTATTCGAAGAAGTCGGTTTTTCTACTTAGAATTTTTGCGAAATACCAAAGTTGTGTCAATTCATAAATAAAATATGTGTAAACCTTTAGCTGGTTCAGTTAAAAGGCAAACGCCATCTTACCTATAATGTTTATATAAATGCAATACAGTACAAAATGTTGATTTTCATTAGATTTCTTCTAAATTATTGACTGTCGAAAAAAGTGTTGGACGAAAATTATTGTAAATATGGATAAATGACATTTTTTTTATTATATATATTAATTACTTCCACATGCAGTGGAAATATAGTAACGCCAAAAAAAAACGGAAATTTTTATTGTTCAAATAGGCTTAGAATGTCAACTGACTAAAATAAAATGTGAGTTAACTTAAAAAAAGAGTATATTGCATTTGATCGGCACATTTCTAAAACCGGAAATATCGCTCGTAGAGACAAAAAATTCATATCATTGTGTTAGTGAACGAATTCTGAACAGCTTTCAAAATATCCGTCTGTCCGTCTATTCGTCTGTCCGTCCGTCCGTCACGTTTCTTGTAAGCACGATAACATAAGAAAGAAAGGTTTGAATTTTGGAAGGTAAGTTAATGTTAGCTAGAGGAAGAACCCTATTGTTCTTGAAGAAAATCAATCAGTAAATAAGAAAGTTATTAATCATTTAATTTAAAAAATATATATTTTCTTAATTTTTGTCGCTTGCACTTAAATAGAAATCTTATATATGTTTTATAATAATATGTCTAATGCATTGAAATATGATTGTCGAAAGATATATATTACAAACATTTAATATTTGCAGTGATCTCTGATGGTCCAATGGCTAAAGATTTACTTTGCAAAAATAAACTTCGAGTTCTCGAACATAAATGCGCCTCATCTCTGGTTCGGACAGATACACCCCCTCAGAGATTTATATGATCCTTGCCACGACATAACCCCACTAGCGGACTACGTCTAAGAAATTTCTCAAAAATTCTACGAATTCAAACTGGGCGATAGTCCGCTAACCCGCAACATAACCCGAATCAGACAGCATAATGCAATCCTTTTCGATATCCGACACCCCCTACCATACCAGGCGTTGCCTATTTTCCGGCAACCTCTCTAGCCAAACTTTCCTATACGACAACTTCTTATTTCCCCTTTAATCTTTACTAACACCTACTCAATCCCCTTTATATGTTCTATTTGTTTTATCCTTTTTTTTCTTTTGTCCTTTTTTGTTTCTAAATTCCATCTTGACCTATAAATTCTTAAAAACTAAAATATTTCTTACCATATCTTTTTAAAGTTAAACGGCATTTTCCTGGCGGCAGGAAGACCACCAGGGTGGAATTACTTCAAACGGGTTTTTTCGTTGAGTTCTGTTTTCCCGTGCCACCAACCAAAATTAAATAAGTGCCTTGCCTAATGAGTGATAATTTTTTAAAGTTTTCTTTTAATTAGTTTTAGGTCCGTGTGGACACATTTTTATTTTATTTTAGTTTTTAAGTCTGCCTGTGACAGACAGGAGTACTAACTCATAAGACATCCGTCGTTAAGCCAAACCGGACCTGCCTCGCCCAGCCCTGCAAACACCAAGGCACTCAGCGCCGTGGTTGTCTGGCTGGCTCCGGTACAGGTTTCGGCGAGGTGCATAAATGTATATAAAATCTTTAATAAATTGTTATTGTTGTTTGCAATCCAAAGATCCCGTGTTCGAATCCTAGTCAGGTTGGATGTTTTTTTTTTCAATTTTTTTTCATATATTTTTTTCACAACAAAGTTGGTATCACAAAATTTAAGACGTCCAAAAACTAACATTATTTACAAAAAAACTGCGAAGAGTGTCCTATAGAATGTGTAACAATTATATAAAAAGCTCAGTAAATTGACGAAGATTACCTCCTACGTTTTTAGCTTGTTGTTTAATTGTCATCTGGCATATATTGTAGTGTAAGCATTTCATATTTTTTGTAAATATCTCTACAACTAGCTCGCCTGGTTACTCCCGCTATTAAATTCTCTTCTGCAATCTAAAAACTCTCAACATATCAGGTGAAGAACCACAAGCAATTGCGGCTAACTAATAGTTAACTCGAAATGAAAGTAATAATATGTAATTAATACTGATTTACTAATTATCCACCATAATTGACTTATACAATAACACATTGGAGCTATTTTTTTAAATAATTTCTTTTATATATACAGCCCAAGTAAAGTTCTCATTAATGCAACCTTAAAAATTTCGTGCATGGAATTTGTCGAATGAATCCTTCATTAGACTATATTAAGAGGCTCTGGTTAACATTAATTTTACTTGTATTAAAGTGAATAAACATGGATTTATTAATATTTAATACGAGGCTGTTTTCCAATCGCGAGCACTGCCTAATTGTTAGTTTGCTTTTGAGATTAAATCAACAGTTCTTTGGGCTGTAATAAGTAAAGAAGTATCATCAGCAAAAAGAATGAAATTTGTATTAGAAAAATTTTAATTGTAATAAATTATGTACAGTTGTGGTCCCAGGACAGACCCTTGTGGCACACCTACTGTAAGTTCCATTCGATTAGATTTGATGTTCTGTACCTATACATAATGTTTTCTTCCACGCAAGTAACTCCTAAACCGTTCTAGTGGTACACCTCG
Source organism: Rutpela maculata (assembly GCA_936432065.2). Classification (NCBI taxonomy): domain Eukaryota; kingdom Metazoa; phylum Arthropoda; class Insecta; order Coleoptera; family Cerambycidae; genus Rutpela; species Rutpela maculata. Next base: position 148,721,936 of record OW386289.2, read on the forward strand.
GATACCATATTTCTCTAAGTAGCTTATTATAAAAACCGCTGCCCAAGGAATCACTACTTCCACATCCAAATTTTTTATCCAAGTCACTCACAACGAAAAAAATTTGTATGTGGAAATAATTGTTTATGGAACTTTAATAATATAATATTTGAAATCCTCTACCCCAAAAACCCATAAAACGATACCCCACATCAGTAGCGGGGTGGGGGTGATGATGGGGGGGGGTAGTGGGGGTGGATGAAGTAAAAAAATATTTTGAGATTTCTGGTTCTTGCACACACACTAAATCACAATTTTTTTTCATCCCCTTTAATAATGGGGTGGGGGTGGTAATGGGGGTGGCTAATACCAAAACTTTTTTTGGGACCTTAGCTTCTCTTGTATATACTAAATACCAATTTTATGGACTCTTACCTGCTTGATTTACCTATTTTCCCCAAATTTACCCCAATTTACCCCCCAACCCTTCGACGGAACAAGATGAAAATATAATCTAGTTCTAGATCTCGTTAAAATACATATGTGCACCAAATTTCAAGTCAATATCTCAAACGGTTCCAGAGTAAACGTGCGCACAAAAAAAGTTACAGACCGACAGACAGAAATTTTTTTTTCATTCAAACTTAAAATCTCGACGTTTCGTGACATTCTAAGCCTATTTGAACAATAAAAATTTTTTAATTTTTTTTTGTCGTTACTATACTTCCACTGGATGTGGAAGTAAAAATACCACCATGCGATTTTTTATTTTTGTCGTATTGGCGTGACCACTGTGGAATGGTTTAAATAGATATCGAAGAACCTGCATGTGTGCTTAAAATAATATCCCCATTATTGCGTATTTGTGAAATATTTGGTTTTAACGATATACTTTTTAACTAAAATTTCTGTTTATCCTAGCTGGGAAATAAATTGGTACATAATATTGAATTCCAGCCCATGAACTGCAAGTGAATATTACATCCCTGCAACCATGGTAATTAGTAAATAAATTGTAAGTTCAACTACTTACTCTAACAAAAAAATGTAAATAATGATCAACTTACCGTACAGGTATTGCAAAAATATAATTTTTACCTGATATTTATCAATAAGTATTACGCATTAAAACTAAGAAAACGTGATGGAAATGGAATTAAATCTCTACTTGTCCCGAGAATAAAATCATTTTATTTTACAAAAAGCACTTTCAGCTGGCTTTAGTGAGAATTGCAAGAGATATTGAATAACTTGTTTTCCTTTTATATAAAAAGAAAAACATAAAATGTATAAGAATTGTATTGCATCTCCATATTGAGGATACTCTACTACTCTAATATTTTTGCGTGTTATTTGTTTCGGAAATATGAAATGAATTCAGTTTAATACGTTTCTATTTCTTACTGAAATATGAGAGTGAGTTGCAAAAACAGATTTCTGATTTCTGCTAAGAGTAGATAGAGGAGTTAAAGTAGGGCTAAAAATCCGTTGCCTAAGGAATCACTACTTTCACATCCAAATCTCTTACAACGAAAACACTATATTTGCACTCCACTATGTGGAAATAATTGTTTATAGAACTTTCATAATATAATATTTGAAATCGTGTACCCCAAAAACCCATAAAATGAAATGCCACATCGGTAGTGAGGAGTAGGTGATGGGGGTGAATGAAGTGAAAAAAATTATTGATGACTTTGGTTCATGTGCATACGTTAAATCACAATATTTTCTCCCCCCCATTTAATAATGGGATGGGGGTGGTAATGCCAAAAATCTTTTTGAGACCTTAGCTCCTCTTATATTTACTAAATACTAATTTTATAGACTCTTGCTTGATTTATCCCATTTACCCCCTCAACTCTTCAACGGAATAAGATCAAATTATAATCTAGTTCCAGATCTCGTTAAAATACATACGTGTGCCAAATTTTAAGTCAGTATCTTAAACGGTTCCAGAGTAATCTTTAGTACCAAAAAGTTTAAGACCAACAGACAGACCGACGCGACAGACAGATTTTTTTTTTTGCTCAAACTTAAAATCTTTGTATACTTACATTGAATGTGGAAGTAATACGCAGAAAATGGCATGCGAGATGGCATGACAAAGATATAAGAAATTATTCTGTGCCGTGGACTACACGATAGAAGTAAAGCTTCTACTTCAAGCATTTTCTTCGAGGAAACCTACTAATACAGCGGCCGCCCATTCAAATTGTATCATCAACCTATCAATGGAGTAGAACAAAGCAAACTATATATCAAAATATTAGTAATAACTTATTACATCACAAAATGCATGTTATCCAATCTATAAGTTGGTATAAGGGGTAGTTACAGCCCAAAAAGTAATTTTTTAAAAAACATATGTTTTTACTTACCATTTTTACTCTAATTCGATGAAACTACATGATAGAGCATATTTTTTTATGCCAAAATGTTCACAATTATTTGCTGAATACCAACTACTAAAAATCGCAAAACTAATCATTCATGGTAAATCAAAGGGGGAGTAACAGTGTGCGTGCCACGGTAAGTCCAAACTTCTATTGACCATAACTTTTGATTTCACGCTTACCAAAATTCTGATACATACATAGAAAACTTTGTTATTCTGTTAGCTTTGATTTAAGTACAAATACATGGAGCTACGTATTCATTTTGTGATAATAATAGTATAAATTGTAACGTCACGAATTTCTGCGTACCAAAGCTAAGTCGGTCTTATGAATGCGTGGCTATGAGCGCTCGAAAAATCGACCTTATTGCTGATTTGCATAAGGGCATGGAACGGAAAATATGCCGTTAACTCATGTTATAAGGTTTTGAGCCGTAATAATGATCAATTAAAATTAAGTATGTGAAGTAAAATGTTTTATCTCATATTTTTTAAACATCTATACACTTTTATTAATAAATTGACAGTTACAAACTAACAAAAAGTTCTTGTTAAAAGTACAAGTTATTGTATGTATATGGAACAAAACTTAAAAGCGAGTTTACATTGTTAGAATTATTATTTCGTATATATAGTGTGTAATGAAAATTCTCGAATAGTAAAAGCATCAAACAGCAAAAGTTGTACAGACAGCCATTATTGCTCTATTTTGTCCATTCAAGTTGAATATGTTTATTTCTAATAATATTTTAATGTGAAATAATGTCAAACAGTCACATGACAAGGAAAGCCATCACTAAATCTTTTGCAATATACACATACATAACAAAAAAACAAAAAGTGTCAACAAATATTAGTCTGCAAGCATGAGCGTCCACAAAAATATTCTTAAGGGGAGCAAATGTGTATATTCACCCACGACATTAGAGTAAAATATATCCCTATCTGCTGAAAAATTTAACAGTATCGCAAATAACTAGATTTGCTCTGTGTAACCATCTCTACAGATGTAATATACAGTTTAAAATTCATCTTCGCTGCTAGATGCGTATAAAACCTCCAATTCCATATTATTCCAAAATAAGGGACATTTGCATATATCACTACATTTTAAACCAGCCTTAAACACTTACATTTTAAAATATCACATGCATCCTTGTCCTTATAATATAGGTAAGTTCGCGTACTTCCTTATGCGCTGTTTCCAAATAAACATCGCTGGTAAAATATAATTTCCATCAAAGGACCATCCCATTCCAACAGGATTTGCCCTATACGATGAGTCATGTCTATTACACCAAATTTTTGCTTGTAATAAGAAACGTCTTACATGATGTATAAAGGAATCCTCAATTGGTGGAAAATTAGCAATAGTCGAATTTTGAAGAAGATTGTACCTTAAATCATCTACATCTTTACATGTTTTTGATTTGTATAACAACGGAACATATCTACGAGCAATTTTGACGGCATTGTTTATAAAGGCTGTCGCTTTATCAAGTTCAAGCGTGCTCTTATTTTGTTTTAAAAAGGTATATGCAAGTTTTTTTTCTAATCCCGTATAAAGCACTAGTCGTGTTGCATCCAGTTAAAGCATGTATGGTGGGCAGTGACAAGCAGATACCAATCCGTACATTATTACGAATTGGTATGTATTTTATATGTCGTATTTTATATGTCATAGGTGAATATGTATTTAGAATAGAATAGAATAAAGTTTATTTAGCAGAAGCTATCTTCAAAAGTAACATATATTTGTACATAGTCATTTATTATTTTGTGCTCTGTCGTCTATACATAATTTAGTAACATTTTAGTAAACAATTTTAAATTACTAAATATTTGATTTCCGTGGGCAAAGCATTGAATACGCGTAGGCCATCGCTAACAGTTTTTTAAGAATGATATTTTTGTATTCATATTGCAGTTTTCAGCAGACCTTACCAAATAATTGTTTCGATCTTTTAACTAAGAAGGGTTTAAGGTAGGTAGGTATTAGATTTTTCTCGATTTTATATATTAAAGTTGTTTCAATACTTTGTTCTACTGAAATCCAACCCAATTGGTTGGTTTTGCCAATGTTCTTACATAGATAATCAATATAAATAAGGCATTTAAAATAAAATAAAAATAAATATATTTTGAAAACGTCAACTATCGATCTAAAATAATTCCAAAATATTTAATTTAACTTACAAATTCAACTTTCGCATTATTAGTGCACAGAAACAGTTGATCATTTAAATATTTTCGGCAATTAGCTTTAGTTCCAAGAACCATACATTTAGTTTTGTCATTTTTTTTGTACATAACCATATATATAACATACAAAGCTCTTTATTCATTATATCTGTGATTTCAATTTGATTTTTTTCAGACATATATATTCCTCATCCTCAAAAAGGCTTATATATGAACTTCTTAGGACATGATTTATATTATTCACATATATAATATTAAAAGAGACCCTAGCACACTGCCCTGCGGTCTGTGGTACCTCATACGAACTAGTAATTTTAGTAGATGTCTTATTGTTTACTTTAGTTTTATTTTTATTTAGTTTTTTCACTTTAGTTTTATGCTCCCCCTGAAAATATTTTTGTGGACGCTCATGCTTGTAGCCTAATATTTGTTGACACCTCTGTTCTTTTATACATGTGTATATTGCATGAGATGAGGTTTAGTGATGGTTTTCCTTGTCATTTGACTATTTGACATTATCGCAAATAAGTTCTATTAGAAATAAACATTTTCATTATTTTTAAATGAACAAATTAAAGCAATGCTATTTTTGTTCATAAAATCTGTCTATACAGCTTTTGCTGTATAACTTATATGTACGGAATAATAATCCTAAAAATGTAAAATCGCTTTTAAGTTTTGTTTCCTACAATAACTTTTTATTTATTTTGTAACTGTCAATTTATTATTAAGTAAAAGTGTTTATATGTTTAAAAAGTCATGAGATAAACATTTTACTTTACATACTTAATTTTAATTGTTCATTATTACAGCTCAAAACCCTATAACATGAGTTAACGGCATAATTTCCCTTCCATGCCCTTATGCAAATCAGCAATAAGGTCGATTTTTCGAGCGCGCATGGCCATGCATTTATAAGACCGACTTAGCTTTGGTGCGCAGAAATTCGTGACATTGCGTTATAATTTATACTATTATTATCACAAAACGAAATACGTAGCTCCATGTATTTGTACTTAAATTGAAGCTAAGAGAATAACAAAGTTTTCTATGTATGTATCAGAATTTTTGGTAAGCGTGAAATCAAAAGTTATGGCAAGTTTAGACTTACCGCAGCACACACACTGTTACTTCCCCTTTGATTTACCGTGAATGATTAGTTTTGCGATTTTTATATAGTTGGTATATATGGACGAATTCAGCACATAATTGTGAACATTTTGGCATAAAGAAATATCCTCTGTCATGAATTTTTATCGAATTAGAGTAAAAATGGTAAGTAAAAACACATGTTTTAAAAAAATTACTTTCTGGGCTGTAACTACGCCTTATACCAACTTATAGATTGGATAACATGCATTTCCTGATGTGATAAGTTATGACCTACATTTTCATATATAGTTTCTTTTGTTCTACCCCATTGATAGGTTGCTCGCTAAATATGCATCTTTGGGGGCTCACGCCGCTACACTATACTACGTATCCATACTGCTCGAGGTAACCCACTGTGCATCCAATTTACTCGAGGAAAGCCACTGCGCATCCATACTACCTGAGGTAACCTACTGCGCATCTAAAGTACTCGAGAAAAGCCACTGCACATCCATACTACTCGTGGTAGGAGTGATTTTTTAATATACGAGTTGAAGCGCCATACGATGTCATTATGGAAAGAAGGAGAATTGAATCACATCGGCAAAAGAGAAAATTGGAGCCCACAGGAAAAGTGACATTTGTTTACTTTCGGCGAAATTAATGACTTACTTATTGTTAATAGAACTGGTCTAATTTTTCGTATCGGTAATTTTATCACTGCTTGAAATCATTTTATCACAACAAACTCGTGTAAATTAGTAAAAAAAAACCGATAGTAACTTTAAAATTTAATGAAATCTACATGTACATGCCAGTTTGAATTGAGCTATCGCATATACGATATTTGTTAACTTTAAATCGTGTTTTGTGATTACTTCAAAAAAACTGTTGATTGGTCCTAGCCCACTGAGTAATTAATTATTACCCATGGTCGTATGAGCCATGGGTAATGAATGAATGACCCCATTACTTGTTGAAATACGTAAAGGACAAGGGTAGAAGCTATACATTTTCGCTCACTAATTTCATAAAAATGAAAAGTTCTCCTTAAAATCATTAAACGTTATTTATTTATAGTTGAACACCTGATATTTATGTTTCTATACATTTCACATTTGAAAAACAACAGTAAGTCATAATAACAGCATCTCAAGTAAGCATGTTTGCAGTTTATTTGTACTTTTTGACGTTTTTCCGAAATATTAATGTATATTTCAGTTTGATGCGCTAGATGAACCAAGAAAATCTGTACCTAATTTAATTGTTGAGTATTTAAGCTTTTAAATAATGGTCAGTTTATATTGATTCATCAAGCGCTTCGATGTATAAAAAACAAAATCGTATCCGCGGAGGTCGTGGTGGTGTCGACGTTGCGTGCGAATTTAAACGTGTCAGCGCTCAAAACCACATATTCTCGTGTGTATTGAATAAAAATATTTCTATCCACGAGTATAATCATTGCATTCTACATTTTACAATTGACAAATAATGTTATTCATTATTCCAACCTAACGTATAATGAACATAATCTCATTCTAACGCATCTTTGACCAACCAGGAACTAGTTGTTTTCATTCTAACGCACCTTTGACCAATCAAGAACCAGAAATTTTCATAAAGAAACGGCGAATCCATTTTTCCATGTTTTCGTGCATATTCTCGTGTTTGACGTATAACACGTCAACGTTTTACTGTAAACGAACTTTTTAAAAGATTGAAACAGTTAAAATATACGATAGTCGTGGATAAATTATAATATTCATCTCGCGTATAATGGCTATTACACGCTCGGATGATTTACGACATGCCCCAGGCTCGTGCCGTAAACATCACCCTCGCGAGTAATAACCATCATTATACGCTCACTGAATAATCTACTATTCTAAAGAACAGTTTTTTATTACTCGTCAAGACGTATACTACTCGGAAAATTTAATGACATGTGCCATGGCCGATGGGCGGAAAAAGGCCCTTATCTACCCTTGTCCTTTATGAGTTATTCAATGGTCGTTGAGAAAAAAGTTACTCATTGTGTACTTAATTTCAGTAACACCACACAAAAATGAATTGTATCGTATTTGAGCAAAATGTTAATCAAATAGGTACCCGCAGTCAGCCATGCCAGACTCCAATTTCTTCTCATTTTAAAATGCAATTTCCTTACTTGGCAGCGACAAAATATATATATTTTTAAATCTTTACCATTTATGACTTTTCTGACAATAAAAATTGTATATAAACAGCACTCAGATTGAACAATACATTTACGAACATTAAAATCGTTATAGTTCTGGCAGATACAGACACAGTAGCGGCTTGTGTGAACCGAATGAGAAATAAATAATGCCGAATGGCACTCCTCGAGTGTTTCCTGTAAGTTGTGAATTAGTTTTTGCTTTTAACAGTTCTTGAGGTAAGCCACAAGTTATATACTCTTGCTCATAATGGTTATCCGTGAACATGCAGTTAAGTGTTTCACACATTGGATTGCACAAAAGCTTCGACATAATATATTTAAATTCGAAAATCCTCTTATCCGAACAAGTGAAATTTGATACTTTTTCCAATTTATTTTTTAGGTGGTACGTGGTACGTGCTACGGTATATTACTTCACTAATTATTGTTTCATTTTTAAATAAATACTGGGTGTGGAAGACAGAAATTGGGTAAAACCAATTTGCATACATTTCAACAGAATAAGCGAGATACTTCAATAATTTTTACAATAATTTTTTTTTTATTTATTTACTTGCTTTTATCACAATTAGAAAATATTATTTAGGTATTATGCAAATCACAAATTACACACTTTTTTATTTAATATGAAATTACTTATTTTCTGTATATTGGTACTGTCATGAGCAAAAAAAATAGGACAACTATTTTTTTCTAATGTAAATCTGTCTCTATTTGCACACTTGCAATGAATTTTGACAAATAACTGACAATGTCACAAAAATTAAAGTTAGATTTACACAAATAGATTTTAGCAAAAATACGTTATAAGACTTGTCCCATTTTTTTTTGCGCACGACAGTACCTACCTCAATCTGCTCACTCTACTATTACTTCCACATCCAGTTGAAGTATAGTAACGACAAAAAAAAAAATATTTTTTTTTGTTCAAATAGGCTTAGAATGTCATGAAACATCGAGATTTTAAGTTTGAGCGAAAAAAATTCTGTCTGTCTGTCTGTCTGTCGGTCTGTCTGTCTGTCTGTCGGTCTGTCTGTCGGTCTGTCTGTAACTTTTTTTGTGCGCACGTTTGCTCTGGAACCGTTTGAGATATTGACCTGAAATTTGGTACACATATGTACTTTAACGAGATCTAGAATTAGATTATATTTTCATCTTGTTCCGTCGAAGGGGGGTAAATTAGGGTAAATTTGGGGAAAACAGGTAAATCAAGTAGGAAAAAGTCCATAAAATTGGTATTTAGTATATACAAGAGAAGCTGAGGTCTCAAAAAAAATTTTGGCATTATACACCCCCATTACCACCCCCACCCTATTATTAAAGGGAATGAAAAAAAAAATGTGATTTAGGGTGTGTACAAGAACCGGAAACCTCAAAATGTTTTTTTTACTTCATCCACCCCTACTACCACCCCCTGTCACCACCCCCACCAGGCTACCGATGTGGGGTATCATTTTATGGGTTTTTGGGGTAGAGGATTTCAAATATATTATTAAAGTTCCATAAACAATTATTTCCACATACAAAATGTTTTCGTTGTGAGTGACTTAGATAAAAAATCTGGATGTGGAAGTAGTGATTCCTTGGGCAGCGGTTTTTTAACGATGCAATGCATCCAAAAGGTGAAACCGATGATTTTGACAAAGACTGCGTAGCGCCGATAAGCAAAAATTTGATAAAAATCAATGAACATGCACAAGGACGGTTTCTCGCATAGAAAGAGTTTGGATTCACTCAGCGGCTCGCAATTTGTTCGAGCGCGTTGAGTAGTCCATACAAAGCGATGGTAGGAAAGCCAATAGTAGGGCTTTCCAAATAATAAAGTTATAGAGGAAAACGCCTTGTGCATAAAAAACCAAAAATTCAATTTTGCCTAAAAGTCGCTCGGAGGTGGATCCTTGTAATTTTGCTAATATTGAACAACTGCATAGGGGTAAGTAAGTTGTGGACTGATCGAACGCCATCAAATTTATGCAGTAATAAATCCTCATGAATGTGTTTTAGTACGTGAACCGCCACGATACGAGAACTTTAAGGCTAAGTAGTCTCTAGCGAAACAAATTTTTTTTAAGTAAAACTTTTTTAAATCAGTCAGCCGTAATTATGATATTATATAGAGTCTAAGACTTCTCTAAAAAGCTCGTATTTTGATTCTGAGAAGGTATGCATGAATCTTTTCTACCTAATCGATCGTTAGCGTAAGCGCTCTCGCTTGTATGGTCCGAAAGCCATTGCCTTAATTGGGGAAGGCGCGATTCTTATCTTAAAATAAGAATTTTGCTATAATCCCTTTTATGTATAACCATATTTGTTAAATAAATGGATTCTTTGGACTTTTTGCATCTTAATTGATCTTGAGACTTGTTGCTAGTCTACCATCCCTGGAGTTTTCGTAAGGAAGACCGGATGCATCGAGTTATCATTCATTACACTCGACCTTCTGGTTGCCTTACGGGGGTTTGAAAGGAATTTTTTTTATGCGTTTTTCTTAGAAATCCTAAGGTGTAGAGTCCGTTATTAGCAGATAAAAATCAATCCCGTCGAAAAGAAATTCTTCGATTGAGACTTTTTTTATGCGAAAATTTAAATATTCAAAAGATGCCAAAACCATAAAACAGGCAAATCACGTCCAGGGAGAGCGCCGTTAATGATCTGGGGTAGTACAGCCTTATTCCATTACTTGGCTACGGAAGTGCATCTTATCTCGAACCCGTCTGGGAGTAGAAAAACGGGGCGGAAAGCGGCTGGCGCCTCTAATCAAATAAATCGGTGTCGTGTCATTTGACGCCCGGTAGTGTGTTCTTCTACAATTTCAACCCCCGTGGGTCGTTAGGATATCTGGTTTCGAAATTTTATAGGACATATGCAGTTTCCTCAAAAAATAAAACCGATCCAACAAGTCCTCCCATGCCTGATAACGAAAAATGGGGGAAAAGGGTGGTTTTTGCGTTTAGGGGTAGTTCGAGGGGGGGGGGCGCAACTATCACCATCATGTTGGCCGCCCTCGAGAACGGGGGGTAGTTATGGTTAGTCGCTGCCCTTGCACTTTTGGGGTTTAATCCTTTTTTTGCAACTTTGGTATGGACTATTATGTATATTAGTTCTCCACCACACTGGAGTAGTCATGTTGAATTTTGCATATTTAGGAATTTTTCGGGGGTCAGAAAGACACTGCCTACTCTTATATGCCAAATTTCAAGTCCTTAGCTCATTGGAAAGTACCCAAACAATTCACTGGACAAATAAATGTAGGTAAAAACAAATATAGTTGCACTTTGGTTTTTTATATATAGAAGGAAGATATTATTCTCCGTTGACTAAAATATTATTTTTCATAATTTATAGTTTTGTAAGTACATTACTACTAGTATATCATTATGCATGTTTTTCTTCTCACATATGAGAGTCGCCGTCGCTGTACGTCAATGCAATGAATCAGCATTATCATTAAATCTTTGTAGTGTAACGTTTCTTTACACCTAATAGTTTGTGTACACAAGCATAATGTAGTATTACCTCAACAGCACTTAACACCTATCATTTATTTAAATCTAGGATGTACCGTGCTCGTTTCCGTGGTTGACAGGATGTTCAGACAGGCCATCCATATTTTGTCCACTAAAAATAATTTTCTGTATTTGCCTTTGTCTCTCCCGGTGACGGCCGACACCTGGATGGCTTACATGCTATGTTATGAATAAAAACATGATTCTGGGAAGCGCAACACTGTTACAGAACAATTTGTAAGCAGTTAACATATTTGAAAATAAATTAAACGACAGCTCCCGTTGACACATTTTTAATTTGATTAATTTTTACAATTTGGGTGCTGACTGTGACTTATTATTATATAAAATAAAGTGTTGAGGTCTATAAATCTTGCCGGAGAACATTTCCCTTCGCAATGTTTTTTAATGAACGGCGGCAGTCTGAGGACCGGTCGCCATGATTCTCAGGTGCGGTTCAAATCGACAAATAGTAAATTATTATAAATATATTTCACTTTCATTTATTTTAGACAAACAAATGGTGGAGTGCATTTAAATGAAAAAAATAAGTTATTTGGAAATCGATTGGACTTGAATGAATTTGCCTAAAATCTTTTTAACTTATCATAAATGACGTTTTCTACCAGTTTTTTTAGAACTCCAATAATCCCGTTTTATTAAAAAAATTAATTTGGAAATATAACTAAACAAATTTCGGTATTTTAGCATACAAATATTCGCCTAGAGATTCTTGAGGTGATTAAAAAATTAATGCATAAAACAGCGGCTCCAAAATGGCGAAAAGGCCTAAATCGTGCAAAAAGAGGGGTATCGATAAGCTAAGAAAATTGACCCCAATATAACGAAAAATTTAATTATATTTTTTTTATATTTCTCATTATTTCAGTAAAATACAGGACAGCAACTTAACGCTACAATAAATTAAAAGTAAAAATGACTACGTTTTCTTCACGAGAAAAATCGACAAACTGAGGTCGAAATGGCTTTTTTTGGAAAATTGTAACCTTTTTTTCACTATATAGAGTTTTTTTTAGACATGGGCGCATTTTTTTAGCAGTTTAATTTTTGTATTTTTATATTTGTTGACGTCTAAAGACGACACCATGCTAAAAAATGCGCTCTTGTCTAAAAAAAACTCGATATAGTAAAAAAGGGTACAATTTTCCAAAGAAAGCCATTTTGACCTAAGTTTGTCGATTTTTCTCGTGAAGAAAACGTAGTCATTTTTACTTTTAATTTATTGTAGCGTTAAGTTAGTGTCCTGTATTTTACTAAAATAAAGAGAAATATAAAAAAAATATAGTTAAATTTTTTGTCATATATTGGGGTCAATTTTCTTAGCTTATCGATATCCCTATATTAATAAATATTGAAGTATTAATAAATATTGAAAAATCTAAGTTAACTCCACTGAGATTGATTTCGATTAGATGCATCTGGCAGTTTCTCAACAAGTATTTTTTGGATAGGACACGGTTTCTTGTGTGGAAATTGTCATTTTTGAACATTTTTTGATTGGCGAAAAAATGTTCTTGAGCAGTGAGTGACTCTCTTGGTCCACCAATTTCATCAATATTCAACAGGGTGAACCTCTCAGAACTTATATATTAGTTTTCAATTTCTTCGAATGACTAGAGGCGTACACAATATGTAGGTAGTGCTGACGCACAAATCAGTCATCGTTGTCACTATTCATTATATTTTTGCATTTTACAATTTATTCAATATCTGCAATTATTATGCATCTTTAAATTCAAATATAATGAAATTATTGTGCAGACTATTTTTCCATTTTTGAAGTTCATTCAACGACTATTTTAAGTATATTATATCATACATTTTAGATCCGAAGTATATACATATAGTCGAATTGTTTCACAACGAGGATCCAATGTTAACAGAATGGTACATACCTAGCAACAAGGACCTCCCGTGAGCGTGATTTACATATTTATTTTATTTACTTACATCATTTACTTTTAGGACTACAAAAATATAATACTCTAAAATAGACTGACAATTACTGGTTTATTCAAAGTATGACTGCAAAGTATAGTCCATTTGACAAACAATATAAAATTTACTTGAACCGCACAAAAATTGGCATTTCTGTAAAAAAAATATACCAACTAGCACAATCAGTTGCTGAAACTTAGCGACGACTATTGTATCTTAAACGGTTCCAGAGTAATAGTGCGCAAAAAAAGTTACAGATAGACAGACCGACCGACAGACACACCAACGAACAGACCGACACACAGAATTTTTTTATTCAAACTTAAAATCTCGATGTTTCATGAAATTCTAAGCCTATTTGAACAAAAAAATTTTAAAAATTTTTTTTGTCGTTACTATACTTCCACTGGATGTGGAAGTAAAATCCCAACCAAGTCTACCTTAATCCTAAACTAAGTATGTTTTTAGTTAATAAATGTTTATGATAAATAAATTTCTCCCGAAAACGAATTGAGGACTTTATTAAAAAGCACGTCTCTATATTATAAATATAATAAACCTTTAGATTTATTAAAAATAATTCACGAGATCGCGTTTCTTGAAGCACTTAATAACATAAGAAAAAGATAAGAGCTAAAATAATTATTCGCATAAAAGAAATTATAAATTAAAAGTAAATATTATCGTGAATATTCCCCAATTCTAATTTTATTACCTTTTTGCATGCCCACAGGTGAATTAAGAATAAAGCAATTAAAAAATAACATTTTAAGATAGATATAAAAGAAAAGTGCATATTCTTTCCATTTTAATACAATATTAAATAATGCGAGTATAATAACACAGCTTCACTAAGAAAAAAATGTGAGCGTTACATGAAAACTGATATTCCTATGTATTTTGAGCCTAGAATATGAACATGACATCAGAATTGTTCTATTAAATAATAATTTTTTTAATCTAAAAAAATGGCTCAGAATCATCAAAAATCTCAATTGTAAGGAGGTAAGGGTACCAATATTTTAAAAATGTCTGAAATAAGGTAACCCTATATATTTTGAGCTGTGGAATACGCATTGTCATGACAATACAAAATTTAATTAATTAGTAACGTCAAAAAATAACAAGTGTTCATTTAATTTCGGTAAATAATCAGTCATACTTTTTCTTATACTCTTATGAATTTATAGAAAATAAATAACATAGGTACATTGCAATGTTCAATGGATCTTACAACGATCAAGTTAAAGATCATTTTTTCTTTGGCTAGATAGCATAAAAGTTTTATGCTGTTTAATAGGATAAGCTTCCACTGGCTTTATGATAAAAACCAGTGGATATTTAACCCACGGGCTTAATCTTTCAATGTCCATTCATCTACATAGCGGCTTATCCTGTAACGCACCATATATTGGAAAATGGAGACCTCCTAGAGCCTGTTTAATTTCGTTTAATTAACGTACATAATTAGTGAATAATTAACGTTATTTAAACCTTTAATAAAACGTTTATATTCTACGTTTACCTTCCTTTCGTAAACGTTGAAAATTAACGAATATCTATCATTTTTTTAACGTTATTTAATCCTTATCTATGATGTTTAAAAGATGTTTATATTTGGTTAATAAGAATGTTTTTTCGCGCAACATTTTTTCGTTGAATCAACTCGTTTCTAAAAACCCTATAACAACGTGTAGTTTTCAATCCTTTTTTAACGTATGTGTGCCCATTGAGTATTCAACAAAATTGTTGTTAGCAATATGATGATTATTATTTCGGATGTGGCAGAAAATTTTACGTAAGAATCTGTTTTTCGTTTTTTGTATAGCCTTTAAAATGCATCCTAGCGAGCGCTAGATTTCCTACTATACTTCGCAAAGAAAATTTTCCCGTATAGAATGTCAGTAATTACCATTTTTAAGAGACGCTCGAACATTCAACAAGCAGAATTCCACAACATATTCAGTTTTATTACCAAATACCTTCCGAATCTAATTTGTTGCCACGTCAAAATTAAAATATTTAAGGCAACTGCGAAAGACGACCATGTGTTAGATCGGATGCACATCCGGCGATCGTCGTGACATCTCAAAATATATGTTCTCACTTTGTATCCCATTAATGGTTACAAATTTGTAAGGATTTATGTTTGTTTTCAATACAGGGAGGATGTAGGGCCTCGAGGTATGCTAATGTTTGCACTGGTAATATGAGTGTATCAAAATTAAACACATATGTGTCAGGGGGTTTTTATTTCTAATATTTATTGTGCTCATTAGCATAAAAATCATGAGTGCCTAATTTATATTATTTCCGTATGTCTAGGCAGCAGTCGTTAGGAAACTTTATTGGTAAACGCCGTGAAGCTATTTAGAGAGTGCTTTGAAGTTCCAGTAACTTAACGCAAATTTAATGGGAAGAGATAATATAAATAATTTTGTATAAAAAAGATTTAAATGAACTTCATTTTAAATCAAACCACATAACTAGAAACAACCATTTGACATAAGAAAACTAAAAAGGGAAAAAGGAAAAAGTAAAAAAAAGGATAAAAGCAAAAAACTAAAACATATTATATACGTACAAAAAATAAAATAATATTGATAACAATAAAAACAAGGAGGTAGCTAGGTTAAGTTACAATAGTAAATATTTTTGAAAAAATGGAGAAAAGCAAACGAAACTGTAAATTTACCTCTGGCTTAAATAAATGTGAGACTAAGTTCCGGGTTGTCAATGGGTTAGTTTGCCCTGGGGTTAAACGCTAACTAGGGGCTAAAGTGTTTATTGTGGTCGGGTTAAAGTCAGGATAATAAGTCCGAGCTTCAAGGTGGGAGTTATTCCTGTTAGCCCGAGTTTAACCTACAAATTTTAAGTTTGTTGTTGACAGTTGGGTGAAAAGTCGAAGTTATTTTTGCTTAAATTAGGAAGCCTACAATAATAGGGAGTCCCTCTAGAGACGTTACGGTGAATAGACGCCTATTAGATAACGTCCGTTTAAATCGGAAGAAAAGCCGGTAATAAGCTGGCCCAAATAGGTCAAAAGTACATTCGTTGTGAAGTGAAAAATTGTGCATGCGGTGGTAGTGT
Organism: Rutpela maculata; assembly: GCA_936432065.2. Classification (NCBI taxonomy): domain Eukaryota; kingdom Metazoa; phylum Arthropoda; class Insecta; order Coleoptera; family Cerambycidae; genus Rutpela; species Rutpela maculata. Next base: position 148,738,362 of record OW386289.2, read on the forward strand.
CCGAATAGCAACAATTAAGTGATAAGTGCTAATATTTAATTAATACGAGTGATTAAATCTTTCAGTGCAGCGTAAACAAGTGAAAACAGTCGACAAATATTGAGTAGGTACCCGACCCGAAGGAAGGAAAGTCCATAAATCAATCAAGATAAGTCCACTTTACCCTTAAAATATTTATGTCTTAAGTACTTGTAGATAACTTAAAGAATTTCATAAACAGACCTGAAATGCAATAAATTAGAAATAAGTTAATAAACAATTCTCTTCCAGCAAATACTACCAGGCGCGTACCATTAGAGTAACAGTACACCGCGCCAAATTAAATCAATTCAAAAATAATAAAAATTGGATAAAATTGTCGCCCATTATTAGCTTGGTTTCAGTGCCATTAAAATTTAAAATATCTCATGCATGCTATAAGAACATACTGACTGTCTACACTTCACATCTGGTACGGCTCTGGTAAGGTTACGGAATTTTATTAAAAAAGTTTAGGTCCGTAAGAATACGCAAAAAATAAGCAAGAAATAATAACTCTGCAGAGAACACAAAAATAATGTATCCACTACAAAACATAACAACGAAGACACATCAGCTACTGGTACAAAAATCGACGGCGACGGGAACTGTCTATATGGAGCACTAAGCCATCAGTTAGAAGGAGAAAACATAACAACCCCGGCACACGCCAACACTATGAAAAGACCAGTAGAGGAGTTGCATAGGTAACCAGACGAGAGAGCTTCATCGAAATAAGGACGGAAAATATAAACGAAAACATAGCCACGGTATCATACAAAATGATCAAGATCATTGATCATTGATCAATCAAACAAGACAGCAGGAAGGGTAATCATCCAACTGACTCAAGAAACCAGAAGAAACGAAAAAAGAGAAAAATGGGGAAACCGGGTTACACGTGGAAAACAACTAAGAGGATCATGAACAAACTGAAAAGCGACCAAACATACTGGAAAAGAAAGCGAGTGGGAAAAATGAACTCCACAGAGAAATCGCAGCGATATACCCTACCAGAACCAGAAACACAAAAAGAGGAGGATAAACATTAAATAACGAACACAATGCGACAACACATTGGACTTGTCATCTTGCTGTCGAGGCGACCAGACCTGCTTTATAATGCACTGTCACCAATGGATACCCATAAAAGTTTATAAAAGTTAAATAGTGACAACGTGTAAGAAATATAGTTAAAAAAAAGTATAAGTGGATGTGTTTGTAAAATAATACACATCTCGGAACATTTTCAGTAATTGATAAGAAATATTAGATAGTGTTTAATTAGGTATACAAACCAAAACTTTACACAGTGCTTCCCCTCTAACGCAATAAATAATGATATATATAGTGCAGTGAAATCGTACCAGGCGGCAAAGAGGAGAAAGAAATCAGTAATAACCGAAGAGAGGACTGTCTATATGGAGCACTAAGCCATCAATTAGAAAAAGAAAACCGGCACACACTAACGCTATGAAAAATCAGGAAAAATGTCCATTATACTAATAATAATAATAATAATAATAATGTTTATTCATCTCGTATAACATTTACAAATACATAACATTTAAAGTTGATATCCTTAAATCTACGGGAAAAAATACAATAAGAAATGTATATAGAAAACGACAAATAAACAGAAGTAGACCCACAAAGGAAACCCTGCGCGTTGGTAAGGAAACCCTGCACGTATACTATTAGGAGACTTCAATGCACATATACTCCACACATGGCCTAACGAAAATGGAAACGCGCTGAAAAACCTAGCACACATGTTTGACTTAACAATAAGGAATACATGGAGCAAAAGTCAAACCTGCATTGACACCTGGAGTAATGGAAGCTCAATCACACAAATAGACCATACCCTACGCAGAGAGATAAGGGCAAGGATCAAGAAGGTTAAAGCAAAAAGGACAGCAGAAGAAAGCGCTAACACTGAACAGCAGCAAACTAAAAATAGGGAGACCATGTTACACGTGGAAAACAACAATCGAGAGGATAAAAAAAAAACTAGGAAAGAAAAGCGAGGAAAAAACATGCGTCATGTGGCTCTCGCTGCTGACAACAAGCATAACCCAAATCCAACCCAGCATCGGAAACCGAGGAATCAATAGACTCAGCAAAAGAAGATTTGAAGAAGCAGAAACACAAAAAGAGGAGCATAAACACTCCATATCAAGACACAGCACATATTTCACACGAAGATTCAGAAGAGGCAGATGCCCAGAACCAAAAACACAAAAAAGGGAGCTTAAACGCTCCCTCACGACACAATGCGGTAACGCATCTCATAAATATCTACACCTCCCATCCCATGTTCCTTTACCATGCGCCAAGTGGCTCTCGCTGCTGGCAACAAGCATGGCCTTAGTCCAACCCAGCGTGGACGTAGCAGGCCCAGCTGTATAACCCTGGGAGTCGCAGCAATGCCTACCGCACGCTGGTACATCAATCAATCAATCAAATTAGGAAGCCTACAATAATATTTATATTTGAACAAACGGAGGCATTGTTTCGAGTTTCCAACCGATAGGTGAAAAAGTTTTCCAATGTAGCTAAAAAGTAATTTAGTTTTTTCTACTATAAATCATTCAGTTTCATCAAAGACTGTTGTTTTTAAAATTGATATAACGCTATTGGTAATTTTTTATTAGCTGCTGGAGATTTGCGTAAATGTCAGCAAATCTTAATTTTGTACTCAAAAGCTTATTAGTTTCTCCAAGATAACTGCGTCAGCTTATATTTATTTGCTATGTTAATTAATAACAACCGCCCTGCTGATGAAAAATTGAGGCATACACCTACCTTTGTTGCAGTTTCACTCATTTTCTTAAAATAATAATCGAACAGAAAATATTCTAGTTTATATTATAATTATTGTTACTCGTTGCTGTCACTGTCAGGTGATTTTTCGACAAAAACAAACAAATGATTTTAACTTAGTAACAAAAATTTAAAAAGCTAACAAACAAAACATTATTTTACGGCCGATCACAATCAACCTAGACCTGACAACTCTGTAGAAAGCTTTACCAACCTCAGAAGATTCCCTAACCCGCACATAAAATGAAGTGAATAAACGGTAGCGAGTTTAGCACTCACTTTGAACCTAGGTTAAAGTTATCCTGGGGCTATCTTATACTCACATTTGACCCTGCATTGATGAACCGGCGCTAAAAGACACAAAGTAAACTGATTTAACAATAATAAATAGTCTGCAATGCTGATCTAATGGAGCGAGTGCATTCTTTAGCCACTACCGCCACAAAAAAATATTTGACGTCTTCTGTACAATGAATTATATTAATATCTTCTTCTTCTATTAGCGGGACGGTGAAAAGTCGCCGCGCGCAGGCCTTGTACCCATTGTGCTACCGCTACGAAATTAGTGAATTCTGCCATTCAGACCGGATTCTAGCTCAAAGGCCAAAATCCTTCTTATGGGGGTATTCCGTATTTTCTTCAGCATCGGAAAACCAATGCTGAAGTGTTTGTGCCTCAGTTTATAAGACTAGAGCAGGAAGTTAGGACGTGGATGGAGGTTTCCTCCTCGTCCCTACAGAACCTGCAGTCGGGGTTGTCCACCACCCCTGTAGTGTGTAGGTCTTTTCTGAAGGAGCCGTGTCTAGTCAAAAGACCTGTTTCCTGTTTAGTTGCAGGATTTTTTCTGCTTCCTTTGGCAAGGGCCCCGAGATAAGAAGCTTTGCTTGCCGGAGTCCTAGGTAGAAAGCCCAGAATTCAACTAACTAGGGTAGTCTAAAGCCGGCTTCGGATTCAGTAGGACTCTCTGGCCAGAGCATCTGCCCGCTCGTTACCTTCGATATTACTGTATTCAGGCACCCAGAGAAACTTGACCCAGTCGGATAAGCCAAGGTCACAGGCAGCCTGTTTACAGTTTTGAACCACTATTGACTTGGTCCTGACTGATGCAAGGGCCTTGAGGCCCTCATATATATAGAATATTTCCTTCGGATATTCTCCTATGCACAGACCAAAATAGCAAAGATCTTAGTCTGAAACTTGCCCAGTGCATAAGATAGTTCAGCCCTGGGCCCTCCACTGTATATCCCTGCTCCAGCAGTTTCCTCAAACCTCGATCCGTCTGTGAACCAGACGATATCGGCAGGCCTGACTATGTCATCGAGTGGGTTCCAGTCTTCTCTTTTGGGGATGACAACTTCAACGAGTTCTGAAAACTAGAAGGAAGGCAACCTATCACCCGATTACGTCAGCTAGGACCCTTGTGTGACCTATTTGTTCTCCTTCGATCTTTCACTGACCATCGCACCTCACCCTGTTGGCCACTTTTCGAGCCTCGGCCTCAATCACCAAGTGAAGGGCACAAAGTCCAGAAGGACCCTAGAGCTGCTGTGGGGTCGTACGTGTTGCTCTCGTGACTCCCAAACAGGCGAGTCTTTGGAGTTATGTTGAATGTATGGGTTACAACAGGCCGCCGAAGAACAGAAGCATAAATGACCATTGGTCTTACTATAACAGTATAGTATCACATTGTTACCCTGGGGTTTAACCCCCAAGTTTTACCAAAGGTCCTTCTTCATACCCGAAGGATTGTAGGGACTCTTTGTATTTGCCTCCATATGTGATCTTCCAGGTCAGTTTAGAGTCCAGGATGTCCTCAGATACTTCACCGTTGTGGAGATCGTTAGAGTGGTGTTATAGAGTACGGGTTCGACGAAACCGTCTAGCCTGCGTCTCCTAGTGAAAATGGTCAGTTCTGCCTTAGAGGGAATACCTCTAAATTCCTGGTCGTTTCACCATCTTTGTACGATCTGCAGGGCCCTTTGCAAGAGCCCGCTAACCGTATACTTGGGAATTTTCCCGAGATGATAATCGTCAGGTCATCTGCATAACCTTGCGTAATAATTATAGCTTTTTAAAGGATGATTCCACCCAAAGAAGTTGTACCATTTTTAGGCTAATAATTATTGAACACGTTCGCTAGTTTTCGCGAACCATTTTTCTCACCCTCCTCGGCGTCTATTTTTAATTTTTGTTCGCACGTAAACTATTTTTATGTCTTTCTTTTCATGATAACAAATGATAATATTACGTACAAGTAATAAGCATGATAAGAGCGTTTTGTACATGTTTTGCAGCCACCGTATATTGTGGTCCCTGATCGGCCAGAATGCGCGAGATGTGAATTTATAAACTCAAAACGGTAGCGGAAACAAGGGAGCACTATGCGAAAATAAATCATACCTTTCACAACAATACAGTAATGCAGATAATTCTTTCACTAAAAATTGTTCCATTCTTTTCTGCAGATTTCATAACGAAGTATGCATATATCTGCTCTAATTTTAAAAATGTCTCGATGCTGAATATACCGTACTTTTCGGATATGCTTTGTTTAAACAATTTCTGTGCATTTGTTAAAACAATTTCGAGAATAATTGGCCAGCACCTGAATCTAGAAAGCATGAGCTTTCTATCATTAAGAAATGTTAAAGAATAATAAAAATCCGATGTAAACATAAAATTAATCAATTTTCAGTAATACAAAAATTTTCGGAAAACACTTTTTACGACTTTTTGCGATCAAAACCGCACCCTACATATTTAGATTTGCAAGGCCATTCCAGATAAGGCACGTATTTTTTCAAAATTATAACTTCGAGTGCACAGTGCACACCCTATGATTGAATTTGGCGGTCCTGATTCCCAAGTAGAATAAGGGAGAATTTAGCTTCCTGTAATGGGGGGGGGAGTACGATTATTTACTAAATGCAGCATTAAAATTAAGCAATAAATACAATTTTTAAAACATTTTCTTTTTTGCAAGCGATTATTTTATTACTTTTTTAAGTAGTAGGTGTAGACGAGTAGATATATTTTTTACTACTTTGTTTTCTGTACATGTGGGTTTTCAGGCATTTCTACATTATTTAAAATGAGAGAAACTACAAATTTATTTTGAAAAGTAAATACAGTTTATCAAATGAAACATACATAGAATATAAAATCAACATAATTTTTGGAAAACAACTAATTAAAAACAGTAAAAATTTTAATTTAATTAAATAACAAAATCCCTTACTATCTTTTGTTATTAGCACAACGACCCACCGCCTTTATTGTTATATAAATGCTATTAGATAAAAGATAAAATTTCTAAATTTTCGTTTCAAATTACTTAATTCGCCAACAATTTTTTTATCATTGTATTCAAGGGGAGGGGGTAATTACCCCCCGTAAATTCGCCCTTGGAGTGTAAAAAACACACAAACAATATCACACTCTAAACGTATAAACTTTAAAATATTTTGGATATTATTCATAATCATAATTTGTAATAACTGATGCTGTTGATTGTTTGTTCTTGTCCAACACAATTGACTAGCGCTTAACATTTCACTGATTATACGACGCGACATTATTCTTTATCCCAGATCAGAGTTGTCTATACATCCTAAATTTCCTGACCTCTTGATACACCGTGTTACCGTATGGAACTACAATGTTGTGTGTGTATGTATTGTTTATGTGAATAGCAAGCAGTTGGTGATTTCGATTGTAGTGCTGTTACTTATTTTCAATGATAGTTTTTAAATTTGACGTCCACGAATAAATGTAATAGTTACTATTTTCGAAGGTATTCCTTTAAAAAAATAATGCCTAATTAATTAAAGTGCAATTAGAATTTTTTGTGAATCGTTTTAAGTAAAACCACAACAACAGTTTGCTTCTTAGTAGTTGCAAGATACAAAAATGACGTAATAAAGATACCTGCCATCGTACCATTTCAAATAAAATAACCTTTAATAAGTAATAAGTAAGTAAATTGAACATTTTCTTGAATTGTACTTTTAGTTTTTAATTCGCCAATTTTGAACCAGGCACCACAGCATGCAGTTTAAAGGATATCATATACATATATATCTTTTAAATATATGCTTTCCTGATATATGATTTCACTGTATGGAATCATATTGGCTTCTAGAGCAAAATTTAGCGTCGAAATGATCAACGATTTTTATTTAATTAGATTAAGTTATTTTATGCAACACACCACACACTACAATAGTAAATTTTTAACCGACTTCAGAATGAAGGATCTCTTTTTGATTGTGTGTCTATCTGTAGGTCTTCGTCTGTTTGTCCGTATAATGACAAACACAGCACACATTCCCCAAATCTTAAGCCAAGGCTGTCTGGTTTTGATGAAACTTTAAAAAATCGTATTTTTGGACAATTACAATGCTTACTTTCTTTACCCCTAGTGCCGCTTGAAAGTTAAAAATATTTTATATAGAAATCCTTTACGCAGCACCAGTAGCACACTGAACTCAAATAACAATAAATAGAATTTTTTTAAATGTCGTTGTGTATTAATATATGTATGTATGTGTGTAACAATAACATGTTGAACTTAAATTTTACTTCCACATCCAGTGGAAGTAGAGTAACGACAAGAAAATTTTTAAAAATTTTTATTGTTCAAATAGGCTTAGAATATTATTAAACGTCGAGATTTTAAGTTTGAGCGAAAACAAAATTCTGTCTGTCTGTCTGTCGGTCTGTTGGTCTGTCTGTCTGTAACTTTTTTTGTGCGCACGTTTACTCTGGAACCGTTTGAGATACTGACTTGAAATTTGGTACACATAAACGAGATCTGGAACTAGATTATATTTTCATCTTATTCCATTGAAGGGTTGGGGGGTAAATTGATAAAGGTTCGCGCACACTGTAGCATATAGCTCAAAACTTCACAAAATATTTTAAACTGATCGCAAAACAGCGAAAAAATACTAAATATTAACAAAATACAATGGTAAAGGAAGCTGTAGGGTCATTCCGACAGAAACTTCGTTACAAATAAAAAATGTTAAATAACATGAGTTTAACATAAAAGTGGCTATATTATTAAAACTTATTCCAGGAGAATGTCAAATTCATCTATATAGGAAAATTCAGGGTCTTCATGAACAATTTTCAATTCTATCTATTCCACTATGTTATCTAATTGGTACATATTTTCTTCTATCTTTATTACGTCCAATTCACCCAATTTTGTTGTGTAACGTTATCCAAACCTTCGTAAGTTTTCACATCGATCAATTTGAACGTTGTATTTTAGCTGCAACATGCCCTTTGACTAATTCAGTTGTATGGATATAGTCGCAATACGTCTCGGATTTCTATAACTATTTCGTCCACAACATAAAGGGCGGGAAAAGCAAAACATATTTTTTCACCAAATCGAGTAATTCAACTTTCAAAGGTCTCTCTTCCACCTCAATTCCCATTCCACGTTGAAAATTAGCAATATCTTGCTGTCTTCCACGATGTTGTTGGTATTTTCCCTAACTTTACAGAATGACATGGAGCGTTGTCCATCACAATCACACTATTTGGTTGCAAGAGAGGTAGAATTTGATTAATCCCCCTCTCAAGGACAGTGGAATTCATGGCTTCGTGGTAGTGTCAGTTTTTTAGAACCGAACATTAGTAATCATTTTTCAACAAATCCGTTTTAATTTCCAATATAGCTTATAATAAAGCGTTTATCTCATCCTGTGGGATTCCTTAATCCTACAGATAAACTTTCAATACAGTTCTTCCCGTAGGGCCGTAAATAATACGACCGTCCTTGCGAAACTGTTGTATTTTATTCAAGTAGTTAGGTGCCATAAAATAATTTCTCGTTTTTCCACTGGCATGCTATTTCTGCCCCGCGTTTCCAAACAAATCCTAGTTTCTTCATGAATCGATGTAAGGTTGCACGGGACATGGGCGGCAGGGTCTCAATTGCTTGAACTGTCTAAAAAAAACAGTAAATTTAAAATTTATTGTTTATCGTGAATGATTTGTATTTAACCATTTCTTTTTACCCATTATAAGAAGCTTTGTAATTGTGACCTGGTCAGATTTGTAAATACCTATACAATAATGTACATTATTATGAAAATATTCGGCATGCGCTTACTAACCTTTAGAACTTTATCTAATGTTGGCATTTCATTTTTAAAGAAAATGATTGTATTATCGCTCCTGTTGTTATTTTGTGGTCTACATCTAATTTGCCAAAGGCATCTTTTTTATAAGGCGATCCCAGTTTTCTGCTTGAGTCGAATTCAGATACGATTTGCTAGAGCAGCATCTCTGACAATCCAACTTCCATTGTTATTATTTTAATGCTAGCACTTGATGATTTTCCTTCGTGACCATGTCGTGAATGAATATTAAAAGCCACTAGTCGTTTTCCACTCGTAACATGTTTTCCCTATATATTTTTCACAATTTCAATATTTTGCTTCGAAGAATCAGCTTGCGGGTCATTCATGTTTAGTGCACCGCCCGTCTGTTTTATTTAATAGGCCCGTTCAGCATTTTTTTTTTAATTCTAGAAATCGAAAGTAGAATACTTTTTAAGGCAATTTACAAATTTTTAGGTTTTTATTCGGACGTTTAAGCCCTTAATAAATTACCAAAGTTGGACCGCGCGAAAATGGGGCGGAGCTTCGCGTGAAGTCACTTTGTAGATGCGGATCAAGCGACAGTCGAGATTTAATAATTAGAAATATTGGAGGTGAAATAAAATAGAATTTTAAGATAAAAAGGTTCTATGCAACTTTTCATAAAAATTGATAGTCTTTAAGTTATAACGACTTGAAAATTAGGATTTTAGCTTAAGAAAAAGGTATTTCAAAACAATATTCATCAAATAACTCGAAAAGTTTTACATTGAGCGAAAACATGCTAGAGACAAATAAGAAAGCTACTACATTGAGGATGAACCTTGATTTTTTCTAATTTCTGTAGAAAGAAAACAAAAAATCGATTTTTAACGGAGTGTTTTTGTACTTCAAAATAATTTTTATATGGAAGTATACTATTACTACATGTGGTGTGTTTATGTTTATGTTTATTTGGTAAATTTTAAGAGTTCTCTCTAGCAGTATCTGATATTAACGTTGCCTGAAATGCGCTAAGACAGAATAGAAAAATATTGATTAGGCATTAGGCAAATGAAAAACCTTTTCGCACTTTTTTGATTAAATTTAATTAAATTAAAAGAAAAAAATAGAAATAGTTGTTTAAAAAAAGATTAGGCAATATTAATATCTTAATGGATAGATTTTCATTTTTGACAGATTGTAATTATAATTTTTACATTTGTTTTGCTACGTCTTCTAATTGACTGTAGGTAAACCAAACCAAATATGATTCATTTAACTAACTTTCCATAAAATCTGACGGATTATAAATTCATCGCCTATCTCGGGTTAAGTTCGTCCTTTCCTCGGGGCACCAATGTAGGTATAATGTAGAAAAAAAAATCGGGAACATGGCCTATCCCAAAACGTTAACTTCGTAGTTTTGGATTTAGACATTAGCTCTTATGTGAAATTGATCCCCAATTAGTTTACAGGGTTGTCCAATATTGTAACTAACGGCGCACAGAGACAAAGAATATTGATATAACTAATTTCTACATACTTTCCTTTAACATTTTTAGTTTAAGATTTAAGTAAAAGGGCTGTTGTTATTTTTTTTCTTTAATTAAAACTAAGGAGAATATTATGTGTTTACACAATAGCACAGTGGAGTGGTAAAATAGCTCAACAATTTCACCAAAATGTAGAAACTTGCAAGGTTACCCATAAGAGCAAACAATTATAGGAAAAAGTATTTTAAAAATCCAATCGGTGAAATTTTATACCCATTTTCTTTGTGCTTTTTAGTCCTTGACTTTGAAATGTAACAAATGTTTGTTCATGATGGAGTGTTCCCTAGGTAGGGCTAGAAATACTGGAAAGAATGTCTCGTAAGGGAGACTTCTTGTAATATGCTAGCATCGGACTTAGTTCATTAGTAGTACGAATAGTTATTTTCTTTTTAATCGTACTGAATGTTAGAGAGTAGGTGTATGAAGGAAGTTGACAAGTTTCGTAGAGAAAACTTCTTATTAATATACTAACCTACTCGGACTTTGATAAATGTATATGAAAAGAATGAATGGTTTCTTTGAAAGTTACTAAATACCCAAAATAATGTTTTTTACTGTCAGTGTCATTCTGGATTGAATAATTTTCGTCTTTGTATGTTAACAGATTTTTTTCTTTTAGGTACTTGAGGATGATCAATTCCATAACATAATAATTGAATTTTTATTTTACTTTATATAGCAATTTTTATTGGAGAAAATTAGGGTATTTGAAGAATGGTGAGACAAGAAAGTAGAGCAAATCTTGATTTTTATATTTATTAAGAAAATCAAATAAAATTGTCCCTGTATCCTAGATGCTGCTGCCCGGGTCTCGCGTTTAAAATGGCCCAATTGAGATCCGCTAAATGCCTTCCTGTCCCCTTTTAAGATTTAAATTTCTAAAATAAATTTTCCATAAAACTGATCATTTGCCAAATTTCAGAATCGTTGCCAACTTTATCTGGTTTCGGCCCCCACTAGTCGGGAATCAATCTTCTCAAAAGACGCTCCTAAAATGCCAGGGTGTGCACTCAAAGATATACTTTTTAAAAAATATGTACATTATCTGGAATGACCTTGCACATCTAAATCCAGAGGGCGCCATTCTGTCCGCGATTGCAAAAAAGCATACAAAAATTTTTTCCGAACATTTTTGTGTCACTGAAAATTGATTAATTTTATGTTCCCATCTCATTTACAGGGTTATTTTTTAATATTTCTTAATGATTTTCAAACTAGTGGAAAGCTTATTCCTTCTAGATTCTGGTACTGCTAAATAATTTTCGAAATTATTGTTAACAAACGCTACAGAAATTGTTTAAACAAAGCACGCCCGAAGAGTGCACGGTAAATTTCAGTATCGAGACATTTTAAAAACTATTATAGATAGATGCATACTTCTATGATATGAAATTTGCGGGATGGAATGGATCAGTTTTTGGTGAAAGAATTATCTGCATTGTTTTATTGTTATAAAAGATATGACTATTTTTGTACAGCGCTCCGTTATTTCCGCTACCTAAATATTATCATTTGTCATTATGAAAAAAAAAACGAAGCTATTTAAAGATTAGTTTACTTGAGAACCAAAATTATTATATTTTAACTTAAAATATTGATTAGAGACAGAAATCCATATAACTAATTAAATGAACTTAAATTTACTTGAGAAATAGAAATACAAAAATAATAATATACATACATACTTACATTATACTTAAACTAAATTAACAGCTAATATATTTACCCTCTCAGTAGCAATCTATTATGCATTCCAACCCAGCTTTGCTACGACTGCAGTTTCCGATAAATTTTTTAAATTTACATTTACAAAATACATTTTGAGAAGTTATATTGGGACAAACATTTATAGTATTATAGTTATTAATTTAGGAATAAGTACGTTATTTTTCAAATCCCAACCAAAATCAATTGGATCGGGAATTTCTGGGTTTATCTTAGTTGCACTCTTCCACAGAATAATTTGATACGCAGCTCTCAACATATGTTGATAAAAAGAATCTTCGGTAGGCGATAAATTCCTTATATCAGACGTCGACCATATAACATTTACTTCCACATCTAGTGGAAGTATAGTAACGACAAGAAAAAATTTGAACAGTTTTATTGTTCAAATAGGCTTAGAATGTCATAAAACGTCGAGATTTTAAGTTTGAGTGTCGATCTGTCTGTCTGTAACGTTTTTTGTGCGCACGATTACTCTGGAACCGTTTTAAGTTATTGACTTGAAATTTGGTACGCGTATGTATTTTAAGGTGATCTGGAACTAGATTATATTTTCATCTTATTTCGTTGAAGGGATGGGGGGTAAACTGGAATAAATAGATAAATCAAGCAGGTAAGAGTTCATAAAATTGGTATTTAGTATTTACAAGGTCTCAAAAGTTTTTTTGGCATTCGTTCTGAGAGACTTGGATGGAAAATCTGGATGTGGAAGTAGTGATTCCTTGGGCAGCGGTTTTTAAAAAAATACCGGGCCAGATTTTGAAAAGTAATGAAATCATTGAAGCCACTTTGAGGGTAAGGAAGTAATCTTTGTAGTTCTTTATCTTCTGTATGTCTTAAACATTTTTTTACAGCGTTAGTTTTTCCTTTTTTAAATAGAAAACTGACTGTATCACAGTCAGTCAAAGCATAAATGCACAAAAATAAATTACCCAAATTCATTTGAGCACTCATTGTCTTCTCTATAGTTAATTCTCGCATCGTATGATAAATCGGTATAAATACATCAAATCTACGACACCATAATTCTAGACACAAAATATAGGGATAAGACAAAAATATCTGTTGTAGCTTCTATTATTATTCTACCATACTCCAGATTTGATAAATATAGGATGATCGCAAATATTCTAGTGTTGGCTTCATTATGATTATGATGAGAAAAATGCAATTGCGCTATTATTTTTGTAATTTCATCGGATACTCTGCAATAATAATGGAAATATACAGGCTATTAAACTAATACAAAAATTATTTTAAATATATTTTACATGAATTTATAAACAACACACAACACAGTTACTGTATACGCTACTCATAAGATTTTTTATTATTACACTACACCTCAGCAGGTAGTCAACAAGCCTAAAGAGAGCGAGGCAATGCGAGACATACATGTACACTGTATAGTATAGTATTTAGCAGCACCTGAATCTAGAAAGAATAAGCTTTCCGTTGGTTGGAAAATAATTAAGAAATGTTAAAACATAAGCTTGTAAATGTGGTGGGAATATAAAATTAATCAATAGTTAGTGACACAAAAATTTTCGAAAAAAAATTTTTTACGCTTTTTTGCAATCGTGGACAGAATGGCGCCCTCTGGATTCAGATCCCCAAGGTCATTTCGGATAATGTATGTATTTTTTAAAAACTATATCTTCGAGTCCACACCCTATGATGGATTTACTGGCGCCTGATTCCTGACTACACAGTGCGAAGTGGGTTTCGCTATTATCTGGAGATGATTGAAACTGTCATATTGGCAACTCGGTTAGCGAAAAGCTAAATGTTTTAGTGATTATGAAAACTCTCTCAGTATTTCATCGAAATTTTTAAACCTCCAATCAAGAAATAATAATTACTATAGTAAAGTTTTCTTATAGTGTTTATAACTCATAATACAACAGATACTTAATTTTTGTACAGAAAAGTAAGACTGAAATATATTTTAAGGAATATCTGACATACTATAATTTAATGGTTTCGCTCTCTGGGATCTGTTTCGTAGGGTAGCACATGGAAACGCTTTAAGAGCACGTGGTATTCATCAATAAATTTCAGGCTATTGAAAACACTTGAGGATTAATTTTGATAACACTTCACAGCAGCTGCATCTCCAGTGGCAGTAATTAGAATATTAGCACAAAAAATTATAACGAATCTAAAAAGTTTTACATAAAAAGCTGTTATTAAACAGATCTACTGGACTTTATTGAAATTCAGAGTTATGCAATACAAGTAGAATATAGGTTATTCGGAATCTACAATGAGTTGCATTTTGTTTCTTTTTACTGAAATAAAATGAATAATTAAAAAAAATACACAAATCTGATGGCGAGATACGAAATTCGAGCTTGAACATCCTTGTTCTAGATTATCTCACTTTTTGTATAATGACTGAATCCCATTTAGGTAAGTTTCATCATGCGTGCTTATTTTTTTCTTATTTACAACGTGTTGTCAGACGTCTTGTGATCCATAAATTATTCTAGTTAGCCTCCGTTTGCTGTACACCACGTCTGGCAGCATCAAACCATCCATGATGAGCGTCCTCTTCGCCTCTTGCTATCTGGTCTTTCCTGAGCTATCAACTGTTCTATATTATTCTCTCTCCAGTTGTTGTGGACAAAAAAATGAGAAGATTCGAAAGAATACGAAGCTAGACGGTCGCGTTTGTAGAGTCGAGTTATATACTTATGGAATTCGAAGTATCCCTTTAAAGTTTGTTAGCTATTATCTGGAAAATATTACGGATATTGTTAAAAACAACTTATATAGCAATAGTTATAAGATTTATAAAGGAGTACCCGAGGGTTCTATTTGGGGGCCTTTACTATTTATAATTTTTTTTCAACGACTTAGCTAATTACATACAAAATATTTCCGGATTACACCTTATTTCCTATATCGACGATATCAACATATTGCTCACTGAAAAATCAGTAGAACTTTTGCACCTTCTCACCCAGCAAACCAGGTGAGGTACGGTACCGGTTTCAGTGGCGAGACCTCTATGGACAAAGATAAGACACGCCGAGCGAATCCGGCACTTAGATGGGTGACCGTATCTCATCTTGTCGTCCTGGTTAAGTGGTGGAGTGGCATTAGCTAAACTTCGCCAGGACATTAAAATAAATAAGGCAATTAAAATAATGAAAAAAAAGCTACGAAAATGGATATTCATATTTAAAGGCAGTAAAAAATATTACCTAATTAATAATAATAATAATAATAATAATAATAATCATATATTTCGTATGATGATTATTATTATTATTATTATTATTAATTAGGTAATATTTTTTACTGCCTTTAAATATGAATATCCATTTTCGTAGCCATTTTTGTTAAATTATTTATTTATATTATTAAAGTATTTTTAAAAATGTCAGAACGGCGATTTTTATTTGTTTTCATAGAATTTATTTCTAGATTATTTTTATTATTTTAATTTTACGGAAGGCTTATTTGTTCTTACAAAAGTTATCACCAGTATACACCAGGATATTAATGTAATTGTAATTATACTCACGCCACTACAGGCTGAGGACATCTGACATTAATGAAGAAATTAATTTTGACGATGACAAACGAGACTAAACGATTCATAGCCAATTTTATGTTATCTAATTGTAAATGTCAAACTTTTACATACCTTAATATGTCTAAAAATGTCTTATGCATTGAGATGTTTCAAGTTCGTGGAGATAAGGTATCGTTTACCAAAAATGAGTTCGTTTAGGGGTAAAAGGTTGAAAATTTTTGAAAAAATTTTTTGTCACTACCTTTGAAAAGAAAATAATAGGCTACAATCTGAAAAAAAAATTGCTGTGCAACTTGATGCAAACAATCGACGATTCAATTTTTGATTTTGCTCTTGTTTTTTAGGAGTTATTGTCAACATACCAACTTGAAATTTGGTACGACGATTTAGTTCCAACAGAGGCATCGTTTCCTAAAATTTCATCAAAATAGTTACATCATTATTTAAGTCATCATCCATTGTTTAAAAATGGTTGCTCCTAATTGTTCTTGTTTATTGCAACTTAACAAATTAACCAAAAAGGTTGGTATAAATCTAGTTGTCTTCGGAATTTCATTGTCAATATCTTTTTTTATACATTGTGATAAGAGCTATAGAACCAGAGAAATTTAAGAAAAACTGCGAAAAAACACGATTTTCGGCATTCTTTTGTTTAAACAATTGACCTGAGGGACAAAGATTTAATACAAAACTTCTTGCTATACTCCTTGTAACGTTTCTAACAAGTTCCAGCAAAAAACATTGTTATTGTGAGACAATTCCCTAGAAAGTGATTTAGAAAGACTCTTAGTTTTACTCCACTATCTGTAATGTGCAGTATTACATATTCAGTTAATAGGAATCATTTAAGAAATGATCTTCAAAGCACTCAAAACATGCATGCGAACTATACGCCTATCCTTTTAATGTTAAATGTGTTGCATATCTATGGTATTCATCTACAAAATTGTTAATATGTTTCTCAATTATTTGTTTGATTGAATTAAACGCGTAAAAGACGTTCACTCTTATTATAATACTGGACGTATGTATGTAGCTATATAGCTTACAGAAAAACGCAATACTCGTCACATACACAATAACGTCAATACTTATTAATGAAATTAAGAAACATAAGGGGAGACCGGGGTTGGTTGTTACAATTTTTGCATACAAAAGTTTTACAGTTATTTATTAAAACTTTTACAAAAATCTATAGTGGTAGCATATAGTTCGTACTAATCCCTATATAACAAATAAAGTAATATTCTTTCATATCAAACACAAAATAATAAATATTTTTAACTAGTAATGTCAATTGTAACAATTGATCCCATAACGGGGTTCATTGTTACATGTTTGGGGTTGATTATTACAAGATTAAGCATCATCGTCTGAGTCACAGTTTTGACATACAAAGTACAAATCTGGATTTATACACTTATCATGAGCCCATGCATGACATTTAGTGCATTTTATCCACCCTTCGCCCGGTTTGGATGAGGAAAACTTTTCATTGCAAACTAAGCAAAACGTATCGTCGTCATCACATGAATCATCTTCTAGTTCAACACATTTTCTAGGTTTTTTTAATCGCTTTCCTTTTCTGTTTGCTGCAATATTTTTTTTCACTCCTTTACTTCTTATTTCTTGTTTAATTTTTTTGGCATCTCGTTTTTTTTGTTCCTCTTCTAATTCATTTTTGTTAGGTGTGTCTGTTAGGATTGCAGCTTTGTCGTTTGCGACCTTTATTATTCGCTTTGCATGGTTCGGCTCGTGGAATTGGTCGTATATCGGAAGGACTATAATACAGTGTATCACTTGAAAAACCAGGCTTTGGCGATTTAGAAGTAGTTGGTACCTCAACACTCAGTGGCTTAAGTGAGTTAGGTGATGCCATGGAACATGGATTGAAATATAAGGCATCACGTGAACAACTAGGCGTAGGAGATTTAGAAATAGGAATTTTAGCAATTGGTGGCTCAGGTAAAGCACGTGGTATTTGTAAGGTTTCTTCTTCATTTACTGCATCCACAATAATAGGCGTTTTAGTGGATTCATCTGTGCCTTGGTTGTTAAGAGGGATAGGACGATCTGTCATGACACTTGTAAGAAACTCATCATCATTAAAAATGTGTCTATTAATTGAAAACTCGAAATCCGGACTGAATGTTTTTTGGGGTTGCAGCTACTGGTAAAGCATCTCGCACAATGCTTGGAATGTCATATATTGACATAGTCTTTCCTGGATTGTTTCTCAACCAAGAATCGCCCAAACTATTCACGTATTTTTTTAGCGGAGCATAGACAGACCTATCTAAAGACTGGAGTTTATGAGAACAGTGTGGTGGGAGCGATAAAATCACAACACCTTTATCTCTGCACAGTTCTATGCCCTTAATAGATAGATGTGAGTCGTGGTTGTCGAAAATTAACAAAACTGGCCGTTCTTTTTCTTTTTCTTTTTAGGACGGAGGAGGTAATCGTCTAAAAAGCGGTATAATATACTTGCAAATAAAAATAAAATATGAATTTTTAGCTACAGCAGGGGCGCCACATCATGGGGGGGTAGAGTGACCCCCGGGCCCCCTAGCTACGCCGCTGCAAACTACGCAAGGAGTAGGGTAATGAGGCTGGTCGCAATATTTGTATATTTGTGTGTTTGTACGTTTGTACTTCTATAATTTTATAACAGCTACACTATTACTTCCACATCCAGTGGAAGTATAGTAACAAAAAAAATTTTAAAAATTTTTATTGTTCAAATAGGCTTAGAATGTCATGAAACGTCGAGATTTTAAGTTTGAGCGAAAAAAATTTCTGCCTGTCTGTCGGTCTGTCGGTCTGTAACTTTTTCTTGTGCACACGTTTACTCTGGAACCGTTTGAGATATTGACTTGAAATTTGGTACACATATGTACTTTAACGAGATCTAGAACTAGATTATATTTTCATCTTGTTCCGTCGAAGGGTTGGGGGGTAAATTGGGGTAAACTTGGGGTAAATAGGTAAATCAAGCAGATAAGAGTTCATAAAATTGGTATTTAGTATATACAAGAGAAGCTAAGGTCTCAAAAAAAATTAAAAATTGTGATTTAGTGTGTGTACAAGAACCAGAAATCTCAAAATATTTTTTTACTTTATCCACCCCCACTACCACTACCGATGTGGGGTATCGTTTTATGGGTTCGTTTTATGGGTTTTTGGGGTAGAGGATTTCAAATATTATATTATTAAAGTTCCATAAACAATTATTTCCACATACAAAATTTTTTCGTTGTTAGTGACTTGGATATAAAATCCGGATGTGGAAGTAGTGATTCCTTGGGCAGCGGTTTTTTTCATGGTTCCAAAGTTAACTGATTGGAGTAGACTTCTGGAACGATGATAATAATAATAAATGGTAATAAAATCATTAACAAATTCCAACAAAACCTTTATTTTAAATTTTAACCGTAGATATTGCACACAAAACCTACCATTACTATTGTCAGTTGTCAACACTGTGGATTTACACTGTTACGTCGATGTAAAAAAAAAATTAAAATTTTTATTTTTGAATGCTACTTTTTGCTAATGACAAGTTTATTAACATCGGTATTTTAATAAACTTGACGTCATTAGGCTACAAAACTCATAGTTAAAAATGACAGCCATGAAACACTAAAACGGCGGACACCTTTAAAAATGAGGATTTTTTTCTATTCTCGTACTTTATGTAGTTTCTTTTTAATAAGTCATTTGATGACATTCTCTGAGAATGGTCCTTTTTCTTTATTTTAAGATCCGATTGAGCTAAGCTCGAATATATGATTCATTAAAAAATTCTCGTAAACGCTATTGAATAATAACACACCACTTCACAAGTAATATGACGTCCTTTGTCTCTGAAGGCGCGGGGAGGTCTGCACATTTTGATACAAGTTACACACACCCAATATTAGAGTATACTGGAATTAATTTCTTCTCCCGAAAAAATCCCAATGGGCTCATTTAGCACTTTTTTTTCTTTGATTATCGGAAAGATCTTAAAATTCTAAGACCCTGTGCAAAAAACTAGAATTTTGTGAATTTTATAAAAAAAATTATAAACATGGACCGCACCCGCCTTGTCGAATCTCGACCGTGACGTCACTTAATAGGAACCCGCTAGTCGCACAGAGAAAGACTCGGCGATCTCAAGCGGAGTGCACGAGCTTTGATATGTTGCGCGACCGTTTTGTTTCCTATCCTCTGATGTCACCGCGCTTCCAATTCCCTCTTTAGAAGTCGTATATTTCGAGAACCACATATCGGATTCATCTGAAGTTTTCAACATTGCCTAATTTTAAATAATATTTTATCCACAAGAAGTAACAACTACTAAATAAAATTCATTAAATGAGACCATTGGCCCTAAACTGTATTTTAATTTTGCTGCTGGTGATTCCTACCGGGTGTTTGAGTTAAAAAAAATATATCTTTACTGTTACGCCTGTGTTTAAAGACAAAATAATATTTACTTAAAATCGGCAGAGTTTTCCATTCCAGAAGAGATAACCTACAAATCAAGTAAACAAACAAAGTAGAGTTTACAAACACTAAGTTGGCGTGGCAGAGGTGAAGCCTTTGAGTGTTGAAATATGACTGGCTGAATTTGTTTACACAGTACACAGGTACAAGAGATGAGTACTTTATTAATTAAGGTTGACTATTATTAAACGTGCCAATATTACAAATTATGCTTTTAAATAATTAAGCGTTGGAAAGTACGTTGCAAACATTGAAATCGTATAAATGATTTTTAGAAAAATCAACTTTAAAATTATGGTAAAAATTTGATGAACCGATAATTTTGTCAATGAGTGTATATTAAACAATTTGGAAATAAAATGAGATGTTAAATGAATTTACGCAACTTACATGGAACATAGTTAAAAATAAAGGACGATCCCGGAAAACACACGTCTGGTCACCTTAGTCTGGATCTTGCGAGTGATACTGGATACAAGACTCCTCGGAAAAACCAGATGGCAACACTAGACACCATTTTATCTAATTCCAAAAATAAAATCTTCTAAAACCCTTTCGAATTGAGTATCATATTAATGGAAATGATATGCCGATTACGAAAAGGCATGATTGACTGGGTTTAATTTAAGCTAAAACAATAAATAAGAAAATAAAAATAAAAATCCAGTAATTCTAAATATTAAATAATAAAAATAATCTTTCAAACATCTTGGTTCAAAGTTTGGCATAGTCATATTTTACTTTTTATACATAATTTTTTACTAATTCCATTATTAAAAGACTACAAACGATATCCTTTGTCACAAATTTTCTCTTTTTGTTGTCATATTTAGCAAAATGTCATTTTTATAATCTAACAAATCTTGAGTTATATCCACCAACAAAAAACAATCTTGCAGTAGGTAGGAAGGCTGTGTGTGCTACACAAAACCAAAGTGGTTTCATACGGCGACATCTACTAACAGGATAACATAATGCTTGAGTAATATTCCCAAGATAACTCATCATAAGCAAGGTATTGTTAATTGATTGTATTGGATAGAAACTATTCATATGTTGTCCATTAAGCTGAACCTGTATATTTCCTTTAAAACTAAGATATACTAAATTCCATATAATGAATACGTTAACTGAACTGTCTTTATATAAAATAAGGTATTTGTTATTTGTTTAACAGAGTAAAGCTTTTATTTTCCAAAGTATACAAATTGCATTCAGGTCTGCATAAATTAAAATATAAACTGTAACATAGCCAAACCTGTATTAAAATCACGAACTCCCCACTTTTATATCACGATTAATTCAAAATTATAGTAAGTATTATTATGACAATAACGATAACAGCCGCTGCTGGTCTACAAAACCATGTGGTTGCCATACGGCAACATCCACTATTAGGATAACATAATATAAGTGAATATGTCTCAGAGAAATTGCGTCTCACATGTTAATGCACCAAGCGTCCAATAGTGTAGATAACACACAATACTTTCAACAAATATAAGTAAATGCTATTTTATTAACTGTATACTTTCAGATATACTAAATATTTCAACTAATACTTAAGGAGTTATTCTCTACACATGATTTAAAATTATTTTTAATAGACACAAAGTAGTAAGTGGCACCATATATATGTCTATTATTGTTTTGACAGTAAATGCAATTATGCATTTCAGTTTAATGAATCAGTACAATTCAACATTATGCTTGTTTCCTTTGGATATAACGTAGAAATATACAATATATGTTCCACTGATTTTTTTTAGAGAAAATATAATAATTCTCCACAAATTTATTTCTGTAAACAGGATGTATTTCAGGATGTGATTCCTTAAGTAATTTTTTGAAGAAAAGTTCATATGAACACACGTCCGCAACGTCTTACATTTTTTGCTACAGGGTGTTGAATTTTCTTTTAATCGTTATTTTTTAATTTTTCACAAATTACTTTTATTATTATTTTTATATTAGATATTATTTTAAATTTTGGTATGTGTTAATAGGATATAAAACCACATATTTTAGTTAGAAAAGTTATTTTATCACATTTTCCCAGGTGCATATTTTTTCTGATTACCCTGGTCAGTTCCACATGAAAACGATCTATTGCGTTTTTCTCGTCAGACGCATAGTTATTGATTAAAACAATTAAATTCAAATTGCTTCATTTAGCAGTATTGATTAATAACACAAGCACATAAAACAAAAAAGTGGTCTTTTTCTGGTACTCCATTGGGTAACCCCATATATATTTCGCCTTGCTGAATACGAATCAGGTGTCCGTCCGATTAGCTCCATTGGCCAACATTTTTTTGTAAATCGCGAAAAGAACCTAAAAAAAAAACTCATAATTTAGGTTATTTTCGCGATTTACTAAAAATTGGTGCGTAACTGAGCTAAACGGATACTTGATTCGTATTTAGCATGTCGAAATACATAGGGGGTTGCCCAATGGACTCCGAGAAAGAGGCCTTTTTTTTTGTGTGCGTCTGTGTAATATATGAATATCACCCGGATCCTCCACCATTTTCTAGAAAATCCCATGCACATAATATTACACACACAATAAAAAAAAAGTGAAAAGTGATCTGTTTCTAGGACTCCATTGTATTTCAACACGCCGAATACGAATCAGGTATCCATTTAGCTCCTTCACTCCAATTGGGGTTAACCTTAGTTTATTTAAATAAAGTAACCATTTTTTAAAATATTCGTGTAAATCACTCAAAAATTGTTTAGTAAAAATATTTTAAATAGATGTAATTTAATTATCCGTTACTACTAGTTCAAAGGGCATACAAATTTTAAATACAGAGCGCTTTCTTCATCCCGGGATTTACATACGGTAGTATATCTCCTTAATATTAGTACCAAACTTGTCAATAGGAAGAAATGAGATTTATCTCGATAATATATTGAATACATTATTTTACGATTATGAAATCGACGATGTTCAAGAATAGAGAAATGAAGATGAAGAACAAGAGGAGCAATATTTTCTTTTATAAACAACTCAGATGAAATTGGAAAAAAATATTTTAAAGAATGGTGTTTAATTAAATTTATATATTTATATATTTTTTAAGTAAACAATTTTTATAATTGTGTAGAAATAAATAGTGAAATGAAAATTGTACTTAATTTTTCTGGTAATTTTTCAACAATTCTTTCCTTACAATATTAGAACGTTTTATACTTCTGTAATTTCCATGTAAAATGCACGTACACAAAGTTTAAATTGTATATTAAATATTCACTATTTTAAGACCATTATTTTCAATTTTAAAAACTACATATTAAATTGAAACAATAATAATTGCTTCAAACAAATATTAAATAATATATTAAAAAATATTTCGCGTTTTTATACTCAATGCCGCCAATCTTGAATTTTCCAATTTTCACTTCAAGATCATAATTAGCGACTGCAAAAATCCCCGAGTATACATTTTCAGTTGGTTTTCTCAAATACTTTCCGAGATAGCAAATTATTAAATTTACTAACTAATCTTTTTACCTCATAAACAATTTGCAAAAAAAAAATATTCCTATTGGTCCTTTACCAAAAAAGATCTCAATTTTTAACTTTTTTATATCGACGCGACTAGATGGTCTTTTAATTTTTTGCAATAAAAAAATGTAAATACGATTGAAGACTTTTGATGAATCGAAGTGTCCTCTTTACGTTTCCAGCAATTATGACAGGGCACTGTAGATATACATATATCATATACATACAGCGCTCAGGGCTAGATGCTAGAACAAGCAGATTTGGACATGCTGTTGCCAGACAGGATGACTTAAGTCAAATACATACATGCTCGAAAAGTAATAATTATTTATGGTATTGAGTTTTTTTATAAATTTACGTACATAAATAATTGCCAAATGCCGAAAGTGTCGAATGATGACCGATTTGCCTAATCGGCTTGCTAGAACTCTGAATATTTATCTTCAAATTGTTTGGCGAATTTTGTTTTTTTTTTTTTGTTGTATACGTACCATATTCTAAGAGTAAAGGCAGGACTTCCCAGGGATTTTCCACCGCATGTGAATTTCTGTAAGTGGTATCCAGGCCCCCTACATCAAATCGTGGGCCCCGGTAACAAATTCACTGGCGGGCCTCCGTACTTAACAATTGATGAGCGGGGGGCAGAAATGTGAAAAAAAAAATTGTCAACATCTCTGGCGGGCCCCTAAACCCACTACCCAATAGCCCCTTTCATACAGGGGGGGCGGCGGCTGGTAGTACAGTAAATCCGCAGTTTGAGTTGCAAATTATGTTCACTGACGAAGCAAATTTTTCTAGGAATGCTATTCAAAATTTCCACAAGTGTGGGCGGACGAAATGCCATAACCGAAATCCATTTTCAAGGGCAATATTCGGTAAATGTATGTGTAGGAATTATTGATAATAATTTTATATCTCCATTTTTTTCTACCAAGGTGGCTTAATCTTACCTGCATTTTCTCCAAGGAGAACTACCTGTGTGAAGCCTTGGCAACACTGTAATAAAAATGAATAGCTTACGTTCAGGGCGTCGAAATTGGAAGGATCAAAATTAGTTAAAATTGTTTTTTTTAATTTCCAAATTTAAAAAGTGACAGTAGTCTTCAAATTACATGAGGACTCACATTGGAAATGTACGTATGTATTTCAAAAACACGCTTTATAGCAAACTAAATATTATCCTTTATTTTTTATAAAACATTATCTTGATGGTGCTACTGAGAGTCGAAGCCGCACAGTGTGAAATTAATGATTTTCATTTTCAAAATTCCACTCCACTCTCAATTTTTGATCAATTTGGATGAAACTAGGTGCAAAATGTTTGTGAAAGCTGGCTTTTTATCAGATAACTACGGGTTTTACAATTAAGGTATCATACCAACTGTCAGCTCCCAAAACCCCGCGGAAATTATAAAAATTTTAAAATTTTTATAATTTGTGTACTCTAAGCTTTTTTTTAACGGATTTTTATGATTTATATGCATATTTTTTGGGTCGCTGATTACAAATGCAAAAGGGATCGAAGTTTGGTAATTTTGGTCTAAATTAGTCTAACATCAGGATATTGCCACTGTTAGTGATTTTAATTGAATTAATTCAAATAAAACATATTTATATCATAAAATGTAAATAATTTTATCTCTTTTTTAGTCACATATTACTAATGTAATGTTCGTTTTGATCTAGTGCCCAAGATTTTGGCCACTTTTGGTCCATTTAGTGGTTTTAGTGGATTTATTTTTAACAAAAATATTCCAATGGATGAATTGTACACAAGGTTTTATTTTATGTTTTCTCGGACGTAGAATATTAATGTAATCGTCATTTTGGTCTCAAGTAGAATAAGTTCAAGATACTGGCTATTATTGCCCTTTTTTAGTAGCTTTAATGGATTTATTTCTAATAAAAAATATTTATATCTATATAGTTATCATTTTAATTTTAGTTGATTAAATTTTGAGATAATTACCATTTTTGTCGATTTTTTATAGTTTTTAATTGTTTTATGGTGAACAAAATATATTTATCTTCATACGGGATTTTATGTTTTTTAGGTCACAGTTTATGAATGTAATAGTAATTTTGGTCTAAATTCCTCCAATTATGAAATATTGTCAGTTTTCTCAATGGTTTTCTGAACTTATTTCTACTAAAACATATCTATACTGATAAAAAAATGTATATAATTTTAAACTATAATCATTTATCTTTTCATGCACTAGAAAAATTCAAAAAAAGGTTTGTAAAAAATATGATATATTGAAAGTAATTTACAAATATGACGTTTGAATATCATAGACCGCGAACTGAGCTGTAACTTCTTAATTAAATAAATTAAATCTAGCATAAAGCTAATACAACAATAAAATATACAAATAAATAATGATATTTCAATAATAATATAAGTCATAAAAATCCATTTTAAAAAAGCTTAGAGAATTATAAAAATATTAAAATTTTTATAATTTTCGCGGGGTTTTGGCAGCTGACATTTGGCATATAATAGCTTAATTGTAAAACCCGCAGTTATCTGACAAAAAGCCAGCTTTCACAAACATTTTGCACCTAGTTTCATCCAAATTGATAAAAAATTGAGAGCGTGGAGTGGAACTTTGAAAATGAAAACTCATTAATTTCACACTGTGAGCCGCTGCAGGAACCAGCAGGAATTGGTATTATTCCTAAAAAATTATCGAATATTGTTTGGAATATTCTACGATAAATAAAATATACTACTTATCTTGGACAAATAAAAAATTGTCTGACTTAAATAATCAATTCTATTGACTGTCCTTAATCCAAATAATTTCTTTGAAGTAAAGCGTAATTTTCCAAGTACCGTGTAAAATTATAAATTCAGGAGCAATAAAATAACTGTCTCTTTCATTAGGTTCATCTTAAAATATTATGCTGTTTGAATTCCATACTATAGTAATTTTCATTAAGGTAAAATTTTAATGAATCTTATAGAGTTCCTCAAATGCAACGGGGCGCATATTTGAGCATAAAAATTAAATATTCCATCACTTTTAATTGGTAACTCGAGCCGGTATCCGACAATGCGCAAATGAACTAATGAAAGACGTAATGAATTTTTTATTGCAACGTGAATATTTTATGAAATGGATTGCATTTTCTGCACAATTTTGTATTTTAATGCCCATGTCCAGTTATAATCATTATTTGTGTGCATGCCCCTGATGTTCAAGGCAATGTAACAGGTTCTGTTCAACTCAGTAACATTTCAATGAATGTACATATTATAACTTTTTTAAATTTTGGATGATCTAGAGGAAACCTTTCAAAGTTGTTTAAACTAAATTATAGAAAGCACCTGATTCGGACTTTTCATATAATCAAACCCTATAAATAAATTAGATATGTCACATAATACAGTTTCTTCTAACAAGGATTCTTAACAATCAATATTTTTTATATGCTTTCAGCTGGAACATTGACCCATATAAATAAATCCAACTAAGAGAATCATATATTCTACCAATTCACTTTTCGGTGGTAACAAACTCCTTTTTTTACCCCCGAAGAAAGGGAGCAATGTACGCGTTTATAGGGTGTGATATTGCTTGTTTGTTCTTTTGTTCGTTCGTTTATTCGTTTGTCTGTCCATTTCCACAGAAACTTAAAACAATTCACCAATTTTGATGCAGTATTTTCTAAAACATTGGATAATTAATTTATTGAAGTAGGTTTTTCGATACTGATCATCGTACTACACCACCATGGAACGCAACTTGCCACATGTTAGGTAATATGCTAAATGACATGAACAGTCACAACATCCCGGAAATGGCCTCAGGTATGATGCCTACTATCGTCGACCACGAGCTGCCCTTCAACATTCTGTCTCGTAGAAGGTATGAATGAGATCGAAATAAGACCAACCCACAAGGGCCAGACGCCTCAAAACCTCTGAGGGAACTTCGGTCTTGGATAGTAACGGGACTACTTCTCAGACTGAAATCTATACCATTGAACTGTCAGTAAAAGAACAATAAGAACCTTCTCAGCTCATGGATTCTGTGTCGGTAACTATAAAACGCTTTGGAGCTGTCAGAGAAGGCTTCAATCCAAATGGGTAGGAATTAACTATCTGGGCTGATAGAAAAATACTTCAGTATTGGCTACTACTGCTAACATCAAGAACCAAAAAATAGTAATTATAGTTAAAACATATAGTTAAGAATTCTAATTGGTCGATATACGGGGCATTGCAGACTATATCATCACCTTCATATATTTGAACTAACGGAAAAACCGAATGTCATGCCATGCCGTTTATATTGCTATAGAGGATGATGAAGCGGCAAAGTACATTCTATGTAGCTGTCCTTCTGTAGAAAGAATCCGTTTCTCACGCAAAGGCCTACTGTTGTTAGAGGACCTGAATGGTTCCTTACCCCGTAAGATCGAATTTATCAAGAAGCTGAACGTTCTGGGTGAAATATAATAATTATAAGTGTGCCATAATAGACTTAATAGTCACAGTGACTGTTTATAAGCCCACTCGCATATCAACCTACTATAATTTAACCTCACACCACCAGGAGTTGCACAATGGGGCATTGTAAGTAAAAAAGTGGTATAAACTCAAAATTTAAAAATACTGGACCAGTTAGAACTTATCGATAACAATTCAAATTAGACAGATCTAGCAGTCGATAGTTCTCCTTTTCAAAAAGTGTCATTAGATTTAATTTTTTTTAGTAAAATATATCTATTTTATTACTATGGATCATCCAAGATGTATTTAGTTTTTCAAACAAAATAGAAATATAAAACGGCATTAGTATTTCCAGAACGTAAAATATTCTTCATTATACGTGTTACAAGTGTTTGTTATTTACATTGTTGTATGTCTACACATTTTCACGGTTTAGTTTTTGCTGTGGATAGTTGGGCTATAAATTTTAATAAAGATTTAGGGCATCTTAAGGCACGAACACGATACATTTGGTAAGGTCCTACTCATTTTTTTGTGGAAATATAACCATATAAAACTAACTTATACATTTAAACAGCTTTGATGACGTGTTTTCATAACTTTAAAATTGAAGCGCCAATACTTCAACGCAGTTCCTTAAATATGCACATCGTACTGGTACACCAAGGATGCGCCGTCGGTAGTTCTTAATTTTCAAAACTATTTCTTGAGGAGCCTTAACTTTTCCACCATCAAAGTGAAGACATTATGTGTGCTTTTCAATCTAGATATATATAAAAAATATCACTGGACATGTTTGGTAAATATTTGTCTTGAAATCGTTTCTTGCTTTTCAGTTCTGTCTCTAAGTGGTGAAAAATGCTTATTGGCGGTTTACGGGGCACCGCCAGAGACAGATTTAAACTAATTTAGACACAAACATTTCCTCAAATCCGTGACAAAATGTAAAAGCGTTAATTTAGTGTCTTTAGCGCCTGCTATAAATGCAGTAAAACATCTCATAAAAATAGTATACATTCATGTATAAATCTGGTTAAGTAATAATTGCAGATTGGGAAAGAAAAATGGGTGAAAACTTGCTACCCATAACCATGGATAGGTATCTACGCCGGAAAAAGTGCTGCAGATTATTTTTGCGGATAAGGGAAAGGGTGCGGAGCAGCATGTGGATGTAGAAAATCTGAGTTGTACTGTACCATTGCCTATACAGCTTGCAACTGACATAATTACTTAAACTGCTCGCCTTATGAAATTATAGATGAGGACGTCACTGGAGTAGGGAAAGATGAATAGTGAAATAAGAAGAATTATGTGTCCATAACTTTTTAACCTTTTTCTACAAATGTATCTAGAAATGTATGCAATAAAGTTCTGAGGGTGTGCCTAAAGAAGGAACCCATCACAACTACTAAAGAAAGCGCTAACATTGAACAGCGACAGGTTGAAACTACAGAGACTATGCTACACGTGGTGAACTAACTAGAAAAGGACCAAACGCACTGGCATCTAACAGCAAGGAAAAAATGAACCATAAAGAAACTGCGATGATATTTCTACCGGAATCAGAAACGGAAAAAATAGAAGACTCAGAAGAAGAACTTTGAAAGTAAAAATACAAAAAGAGAAGCATGAACACCACAATATCACGATACAATGCGGAAATGC